>PNEQ01050530.1:0-21550 GCA_003012365.1 Medauroidea extradentata
TAATTTGAGTTCGAACTACAACAAACCTACCAGTTTTGAAGCTAATTGACTTTTTTATTTAAACAAACAATTCTTAATAACGAAAACAATGTATTGAGACAATAAACTTCACAAACCTCTTACATAATAAGGCTAAATAGAATTTTGTTTCCTCAACACAAAATACATTGTCCACATTAACATTTTTAAGTCATGCAGTCTCCTCTACCTCAAAACCCCCTTTCTTTTTTTTATTTAACGAATACACAACAATGCAGCTATGGCGATTATGGGGAAGAGGTTTCATTTTCTCGTTGTATTATTTTTATAGGAGAAGGTAACAAGGTAGCTTTTGAACACTTACATTAAACATGCGTGTTTAGCAGATTATTATTTCTGAGGCTGATTTTAAACATAGCCAGTCAGTAATACTAAATTCACAACAAGGTGTCTTGTTCGTTATTCGAACCGAGGTCTGCGGACCAGGAGTGGACCACTTTCACCAGGCCACGAACAGCAGTTACTGCACACTTCACACTTGGTTCGCCTTTCCCTAATTACACCAGCTATGATCACAGTAGATATCGACGATCTGGCAACAACGCTTCCCGCGGCACGAGTCAGAGTTCGCGCGCTCACGTCTTATTGGCTACAGTATTTAGGCTGTAGTTTGAAAACGGTGCATCGGAGACCCAAGGTTCCTATATTTTTCAAAATCTGCGTAGTGCCCCCGACCCGTGGTTTCAGTTTGTCGGTAACCTTTAGGAACATCCTGTATATATATATATATATATATATATATATATATATATATATATATATATATATATATATATATTATTTTACACAACGTGATTCTGAAGTATGATCCTAAAGTAAATGATAGTATACATCGTATGAGGAGGGTACCCCGTAGATCTGGATATCACATCCCGAAATGCGGACTTCACTACTGGGCGCTAGTAGGCATGTGCTTATCCCGTGGGATGACACGAAATGAAGGCCTACAATGGAGTGGCGCCGGAAATATGAATTCCCCGAGAAAACCTGCCGATCAGCAACATCGTCCGGTACGATTCCCACATTCGAAAATCTGGCGAACGACCTCACCAGGAATCAAACCCGGATCGCCTTGGTGGGAGGCGAGTGTTATGTTCGCTGCGCCAATCACGGCCCCACCTGAAGTGAAACAAAGAGAAGTATTTTTTTTAATTCTTGTATACTAATTTGTCGGCAACATTTTCGTGCCTTCTAATTTTTTAACATTTTTTTTTTTAAGTTATGAACCATAGATAATGCAAACACTTGTTACAAATAGGTTAAATTTGATTGCCCTATTACACAGTAAATTATTAAGTACTGTGAGTACTATTAAATCGATATGAATTACGCTCGGAATAATTAATTATCCCTTTACAGTCACTCCTCAAACCCTCCTGACATAAACATAAAACGGAAGATATAGGTCTAGAATGATAATCACGATCTTGCGGTCACATACCCACGTGAATAACGCATGGAAACACACGCCTACATAATACAGCTACCCCGCACCTTTGAAGGGAACGTTTCTGACGTGAGAAGTGTTTTCGCGTTTGATCGCAACTGAATTTACTGCTGGTCACATTAACAAACGACCTGGTTCCAAAGCTAGACGGGCGAGGGAGACGGGACGGCGCGACCGCAACGCTGTCGGCAACACTCCTCGCCTCTATCGCTCACGATGTAGTTCCACGTCCTGCCGCTGACAGCGCTGTTTACCTCCGCGAGAGATCGCAAGGTTCCCAGGCCTGGTCTTGCTTATACTATATGGTTACCAACTTGCCTGCATTGTCGCTTCGTAATGCGATGTTTACTAGCATTTGGCACCATAGGCTACATTTCTGAATAGTGACGAACAAAATTTTTATGACATTGGACGATTTCATCATTGTTTACCTTCAAACTGAACGTAATTTCAAAATATAAATATCATCTAAATTTTACTAATTTGCAAATTTTGTGTAATATTGCGCGGTTTTAAAATCAGTTACCAAGGTGTTAAATATTTATATTGCAGTTTGCAGGTTACAGGATTTTAAAAATATTTTCGATAGATTTACAAGTAATCTCGTTGGTTTAAATCATTGTGAGCTTCGACTGTCGTGTGAGCAGAGTTAAGTTCAGATGGTCGACGGTAGGAGTAAAGGGCCTCATTATGCGGCTCACGTTTCTCTTTGTGTCATGCCGCAGCATCCAGCTTCGCTCCTATCTCGAGTTTCGTAAACACTCAGATAATAACTATCATGGACTGAAGAATTATCCTACCTACTCACTGTCCCCCGGCTGTGCTTTAACCCTCATGTGACATGTTTCTCGTAACTCCGAGATAGAGAGTCACCGCGAGATTCCTGGACGCTTTATTAAGTGTATACAAGGGAGCAGCGCCGCAGGCTGGGAGAGTTTTTGCCCAAAGGTATATTGTGTGCTAGTGAGTAAATCTTGGGGACAGCGACAGGTTGTGAGTGGTACTCAAAGAACATTCGGCGATATTGTGTGCTGCGAGGAGTAAGGTCGGCGAGGATCTTACGCGACTTCATGATGATCATTGAGGAGCACCGACTTAGGACCTAAGGTGCATGTGAATGTGCAGACACATAATGACTAGAGAACAATACACACACAGGGTTATTGTTATTTAGACAGACATATTTTGGTAGGTGATTTCTGGCGATAAAATGTGTCGAAATAATATATATATATATATGACTTACGTGAACTAGGCTGTGTATGTGTTTGAATTTTGTCAGATCAATCCTATATCACCGATAAAATCGGTAGAGGCATCATTTTACTTGTTATAAAAGTGGTTAACCGTGCATTTTAAAATACATTTTTTATACATTAAGATAGAAAAGGTCGGCAGGAACAAAAATGTTTGATGCTGGCGTATGTTTTATGTAAACACACCTAAATAAATGTTTTGATGATAAAAAAATTACGATATCGCACGTTCTCTTTCCATTAAAGTTTTCTGTTTTTATTCCGCTCTAAAAGTTGAGCAAGTTGTAGAGCAGAGAAGAAGTACACCGCTGTTCTCCGCTGTGTGGGATGCGACCATGCCCCGCGGTATCTCTTTATGAGTGCTTAATTACGAAGTCATTATTCTTGCGAGGAGGAAACTCTTAGTCGCTATCAAGACACTCCTGGGGAGGAAGCTGGTTACTTATTACCTCCGCCCTCTCCCTCTTAACGACCACCGTCCCCCAGGCAAGCCGCGGGCATCCACAGGTGAGTGGTGTCGTCTTGCTGTTAACTCGCAACGCGCCCTGCGGAAGTCTCCAGAACTAATCCGGGCGTCGAGGAACTTCTGTGTTGCCACGCTGCAGGCCATCCATCTTCTTACAGCGCTTCAAAATACCGACAAAAGACGTTTACGATCAGCAATCAGCTAGAGGTACGTAGGTTTGCTCAGTGACGTCAGCAGTTTGTCGATCACATCTTCTCACAACGCCTCAAAATACCAACAAAAGACGTTAACTATCACTAACCAGCTGGGGCTACGTAGGTTTGCTCAGTGACGTGCCCAGTTTTTTTCGATCACCAGATAAACGCCTGCAAGCAATTCAGTGTTCCTAAATGGCGGAAATATAAAAAAATTCTACATATTATGTCAACTCAAATATTTTTACTAAATGCGGCGACTGCAGCACACTTTTACGAGTTATTTCATTTATATTACACTAGCTGTTTCTGCATGCGTTGCATGTCAAACATCAAATTACTTTGGTAGATCTAATCAGTTCTGCCATCTACCACGTTTTGTACACCCCTGCTGCCCCATCAAGTATAAATTATTTAAACAGAAACCTTCGCAGGTGCACGCACAATTCCTCACTTTTTTTATTTATTCTCTTGGGTACCCCATTCTGCCCGTGAACGCTGTTTTATCCCTCCTCTTCTTTTACTTTTTACATAATTATTTTTTTGCACAAATCTTCGCGAGTGCACGCACAACTGAAAAAAAAAAAAAATTTCCCGTTAAATGTCCTGCCCCTTCTGCCTGTCCCTACAAAGAGAAATTTTGGCAGAAACCTTCGTAGTCGCACTAACAGCAGCTTCCGAAAGTTTCATTGTAATCTAATGAATGGTATTGGATCACACAGAAGACGAACAGGCAATGTTTTTACTACAGATATAATATTAGTTTCTTGCTTCTTTCTTCGATATTTTTGAACGGTGTGTATGCAGCTTAACTTCATTGCGGCTCTGGTTGTGTCTACTGTGTACATTAATTCGAGCCAATTGGACAGTTTCGTCTGCTAACAGATACCCTGTTCTCGAGCAGGGTAGCCGGGATCTGGTCGAGAAGCCGCTCTCGTTACATAATATTATAACCGCCTTAAAAATTACCCACTTCAAATGTGTTTATAAATTAACCATCCGGAGTTCTGTTAGTTTGATCAGTCACGTGCCTGTGTTTCCTCGATAACCAAGTGACACACACACAAACGGCTCCAAATGGATCAGTGTAATTGGATAGCAGACATTCAAAATAACCCTACATATGAGAGATTTAGAATGATAAGTGTAAATCACGTAAAGCATTAAAAATAAGTTTTAATTTCTTTTACATATAAAATACAGCGCCCGATTTTTTACTACTTAAGAGTGCGTTCTAGATAAATAAACGCTTGAAACATAAACTTATTTCTAAGCTTTTTTCGAAGCCAACGACAATCCTAGATAATGGTATTTGCCAACTTTATGAGTAAATATTTATCCAGAATAACTCATTCGTTACGTGGCATATCTTGCGCCGCAGTTAAATGCATATGGTTCCGGCGTCAGAGATTGTGCTTCAGAAGTTCGTAACACTGAAAACAATTTTGTTTAAAACGTTGGCTAAAATTATTGTCCAGGATTGCAATTGTTTAATCTTCGCAAATTGGCTTCAAGAAACGTACAATTATAGATAAATGCTTTGAGCGTTGAATTGTGTACTACGCCCTCTTAAATTTCACTTTGAAAACCGAGTAAAAAAGTGTAATATTTGTAACTTTTAAAACACGTTAAATATGGATGAAAAAAGCACCTCTTAATAAAAGTGACTTACACCACCCTCATTCTAAGCCACTTATATTTTCACACTTTTAAATATATATATTTTTTATTTATTTATACATATAATACTATATTCGAAGTCAGCAGTAGGTTTCATATGAGTTATTAGAGCATTTAGTTACATTCCATATAATATCCGTTTCATGTTTCAATACTCGATATTTTAAACGTTGTGCTAACAGTTCCACTGCACTGTTGTTTTGGTTATGTCCGGTTTGAGTTCTTTTCGCGCCATTTGTAGAGTTTCGTCTACTAACGGCAGCTTACCTTGCTCGGGATCATAGTTAACCATAAGTTTGAGTGAGAGATTTTTGGTCAGTGATTAACATCGAGGTCTTTAGCGCGAGTGAGGGGTGATATGAGGTTAGGATGGAGCGGCACCGGAATGAGAAAACATGCCGATCAACGCCACTGTCCGGCACGATTTCCACAAGCGAAAATCCGGGGACCGACCTCGCCGGAAATCGAACCCGGACAGTCTTGGTGGGAGATGAATTATCTGATTACGTACATGTCAAAGTAGCGATTTTATTATTTTCGCTACTTGCCCAAAGTAAAAACTATTCAAACAATACGACTGAAATAATTTAGAGTTAAAGTGAATGCATTAAGACGCAGGAAGACACTTTTGGAATTTGATGTAAAAATTGTACGTATTTAAAACATGTTCTTGAATATACCTAACTTTTTCCATATCTTTGAATACCTGTATTTTTTAAAACTAATTTTTACTTATGTTATACTATACCTTAATACTTTCACTTTCACTATAAATTATTTCATTCATATCGTTTGAATATTTTTCACTTTGGGTAAGTAGCGAAACTGTCAAATCACTACTTCGACATGCGATAGATCAAAAACTCTGGACTAAAAATTTTGTATTTATGGAAAATTTCTGTTAACGTAATGTGTAACAGTTGTACCATGTTTGATACAAATATCATATTACGAATTTTGCGGTTCAGAGCGTCTTTTAATAACAATTAAAAATGATATGAGCAATTATTCAACACGATAAAGGTCTACGTGGTTTAGGGAGAGTTTCTTGGATGTATTGGTTTTATGCCAGTCTCTTTGTAACAAATATTTATGATTAAATTTTCACATTCAGAGTAAGTCCCGGAGTGTATCGGTACTTAAAAGATTATTGTAAGTTTAAGAATGCTTCGTGCCATCAATAATTTCAAATGTGACAGGTAAATATTTAGCTAATTAGATAATCCCTCATCATGATCTCCAGGGCCACAACAGTATTGATGAATACACAACTTTTACATTTAAATTCCCGTTAAGGTATTCTGTACACCTTACTTGGCATTGTTGGTAAAAATCAATATAAAAGTTATGTTATGAACAGTTTTAACTAAGTCCACAAGTTTAAGGAAGCTATCACCTTAAGTACTTGGGGGTTTGTTTAATAATTTTCTAGCTATGAGAGTGAACGATACGCCACTCGTTTCCAGCTGATTGTTCCCATGCATCAAGCTTGGTTTCCTACTGTGACATAATACTGCAATGCAACGACGTGTGTTCATAACTGTTTCGCTCGTTGTATACTTCAGCTCTTCAGCCAAGAGGAAATTTTAATCACAGGGTTTCGTGACATATTTTACGTCCAATCGAGCTTACAATAATTTTTACAAAAAATGCCGGTTAACTAATTTGGTCATTTGGGGCAGTTGTTTACACTGGATGCATTGTGAATGTGCTTGTTTAATTCTAATTGTGTATAGGTCTAACTTAAAGTTAAAATTTACATTACAAAAAAAAAGTGAAATTTTTGTATAGTTCCTTTCTGCATCAGTAGTCTTGGAGGAATACTTAGTGGAATTCACTTTGTTTACTAAAGTTATCTTCAACATTGAATTGTTGGGAAGATGCACTGATTTTCCTTTCATTTCCGTAAATGAAAGTTCGGCACGCAGAGACCTTTATGACGATCGTCATTGGAATAGCTTTCCTCATTCAAGGTACAGTACTGAGAGAACAAGAACAATAGACACATGGATTGTTAGAATCACTATATCGGTATTATGCACATTCATATACTACTTTGATATGTATGAAACCAAAAATAAAAAGTTTCCGATTGAGAAAAATTTTATTAAATTCGTTTTGGTATTGTTTCCATAAAACTAATTTCTTTTCAGTAATAGTCTTTAGCCGCATTACAGACTAAAGTAAAACTCTACGTTTGTGGCTGAAAAAGGTGCACACCGTTCTCGTTCTTTTTTATGTTATTATTTTTCACACAAACATTTTTATTCGTTTAAAAAGCAGTAAATAAACGTGTTTAGTGTAGACTATTTCAGTTCAGTTTTTAAACCGTATTTGTAATTGGTTTCATCTTATGAGTGGTAAACTAAGGTTGTTGCGGTATAAGTTGTACTACAGCCGGGTTACATGTATTTCCAATCTCACGTGGTATAAATGCGTAAGCCTATGTACAGAGTTATAAGTAGCTACATATTCTACCTAACCAACTATATTCTTGCCAATTTACAATTCACAAAATGTAATGTGCTAGAGAAGTTGCAAACTGGATTATGTGCGAATAATAGAATTCATGCATAACAAGGCTCCAATAACTAAATGCCCACCACGTTGTGGTTAGCACAGTAATATTTAGCTAACAAAATTTTACAAAGCTGGTGATAAAACTTTTACAATTTGTTGGTCCTGTAGTATGTAGGATTTTTGAGAGGATGAGAAAGATATGGCATGGAATAGCATTATGTTCAGAATTTTAACAGAAAATCGCAACTTAACAACATTAATTAAATGAATCTTGGTGTGATCACGTTATTTATGATTTGTTTTATTTTCTGCGTAACTCTACATGAAAATAAAGTCACTGGAATATTACAGCAATAAATTAGCAGCCGGGAGCAAATTAGACAATCTGTTTCTATAACGTTAAGGCAGCAAGCAGTAATTACGGAGCAGGAGATAAAAACGAGTGTTGGATAAATCTCAGAGCAGAAGCAAGTTTCATTAATTTTTAAAAGAGGAAATTATTTAAACTGACTCTGCGGGTTTTGAAGAGGTGGTTTTGACAAATGGTGTGAATAGACCTTGTAGACGCCAAGTAAAGTGAAATATGAAGCGCCGTCACAACTCTCACACTCTTCGTATATCAAGGCACATATGCAGCGGTTTGCGTCGTAGGTTAGAACCTGGACGAATCAGGTTTGCAAACTTCCGCATATTCTGTGCGCATGGTTTTCCACAAGCTATAGAGCGCCCCACCCTTAGATTGCAGTACAGGGCTTGTGGCGCGCGCTGTTGCCATATCGCAACCACGTTACGAAGGTCTGGAGGTGTACTACTTCGTACCTTTGACTACTATAATATTAACATTTACATTTCTGAATTGATATATTGTAATTTGTGTAAGATTAAATTTCAAAATATCTACCTAATTACAATTTTATATTACTTTAAAATAAGAAACAGTTGACAAACGTCCCTAATTCGTAAAGAAATTATAATTATCACATAATTTTTAATCATTATAGCTACTCCCAACAAATCGTGAGACTTCGCCCTTAGGAGTAGTGTCTGTCTGAAGACAAGAATGTGGTTGAGGTAATGTTGGTTATGAAATCGATGATGGAAAACCAAATGTGTAAAAGCTGAAAAATCTTACTATTTTCAATTTGCTAAAATTATGTTTAAAATGAGAGGAATTTTTTTTTTAACAAAAGTGTTAAAACGTTTGGTCGTGATGCCAACTTAAAGTACGAGCCCTATTTCCACTACTTTTGTGACATAATTCTTCAAACCTAAACAAGAGCAGATATCAGAATTTTGTCTTCCAGTATTGTTTACATTTGTTTTACTACGATTATATTGTTCTTTCAAGACAAAAACGTTTATTCAAAATAAGAATATTACTTTACCCCATATGCCATTCTAACCTCAATTTAAGGCACTCCTTGAGAAAATCCTCAGTTTTTCCTCAGATTTCAGTCACTTTTCTCCTCTGTAATGAAAATTCTTCACGTTTCACTCAGAGAAACCTTAAATTTTACTCTGTGTGACTGTGCATTGGCCCCTTAGTCTACCTTCAGTTCATGTAAGGATTGGTCAAATTTATGTTTAAAATGGTTCCAGTAAAGTTCATTTTCGAAAATGACCATTCCAATTTTAGTTTGAGTTTGTCCCTGTGAAATTTGTATTCCAATAGGGATCTACTCCAAAATTTATCTTCAGCTGATCCCAATACAGGTTCGTTTCTTTATGGGGTCTAGTTCGAGTTCGTTTAACTTGGTAAATAGCCAGAGTAATTTGCGTGCCGAATTCAGCTATCGGCATGCCGTGGTTTTCAAACACCACTTCATTTCTGAATGGACAGTAAATATAATATAGGTTTATGGCAAGTTGTATGCAGAAAAGCATCATTCTTGTGCTCGCTCTTTAGCTCAGTTTAAGAAACTTTCGATCTCATCGTTTTCTTCGTGCGTTGTAAGCAAATATTTTGAAAAAATAAAACAAATAAATAAAAATAAAAGTTATTTTTTCAGTCACTCCCACGCCCTTCTATAATACATAATCTAAAATGCAAATCTTCTTTCGGTCAGAGAACGAGTTTCGTATGTAAGGAGACGCTACATATTTCGCCGACAAGTATTCGGATAACTCCCTGAATAGCAAACATTAACTGGCCCACTTGTGGAAATCTGATTGTGATAAGCAGCCCACAAGCAGTAAACAGTCGGAATGCACCCGTGGCCACATGCGGCATACTTGATGCACATAATAACATCACCCACACATTAACCACAAGTGTACCACAAGCATTTTTATTATACTCAGATGCTTGTGGATTAGTTTTCTAAGTCTGCCTGTGGACCATGTACTGAAATATGTAAGTCTTTTTTAACTAAGTTGCCCACATTAAAATTATTTCAGTATAACTACAAACATATTTACTGACATGGCCTGATTAATAACCATTCCAGCAAAAGTAGACGATCATACTAACGAACGTTGGTCGCTTCTTCCAACTGTTGGCCAACTGAAAAAAGATTGTATTTGCTACTGGGGATCGTGATGTTCATACTTCCTAAACAGAACTACATTGTCTCTTTTATTTCGCCCAAGTTTTATTTTTATATCATCTATCCTGCAGGATAAAAGGAAATACATATATACACCTCCGATCTGGCCTAAGAAAAAAAATGGCGATGATTATTTTTTTTTTTGCAATTACGTGCTATGTTGCCATTTCCTAACAGTAAGAAAAATTTATGACTTACTAAATAATAGAAGATTAAAATAAGAAAAATACTATTGCAAATAATCGTTACAAAATCATTATTTCTGTAAATGGTAGACCTGATTGGGAAGACTGTATATCTAGGAATGCATTCTTTATTTAAGAGGGAGTGTTCGACAATTTTATTGTATTTTCAGTTTTTGAGCTGCAATATTTATTCGAATTGTATTATCATAAATTTCTCTTCGACAAAGCATAGGATATATCCTTGGTAAGCTGCCTAACATAAATAATAATGAAATATTTCATTAACTTGTCATGCAGAATAATTGCAACAGATTATAAGTTAACTTTAAGGAATTCTATTCCAATGATTCTGCTTGACATATTAGTGAAGGATTCCATTATTATTTATGTCCAGCAGTTTACAAAGAATATAGCCTATACTTTTTCGAAGAGAAAATTTTTATAATACAATTTAAATAAAAGCTATGGTCAAAAAACTGAAAATACAATAACATTGTTAAATTCCTTATCATAGCAGAAATCATTTAACGCAATACGGATCCAATCACCGTTTATTTTACACTGTGCCTGGATCTCTATTGCATAAAAACGTCCAGTTTGGTGATTTTTTTTGTGCAACTTGCCATGGAAAGAAGTATTTCACTTCCCCGATCTTACAAATATTTCTCGCTATTACCACAACAAACGCCACAGGCAACAAAAACAATAAAGGCACCACCTTATGCTAGCAAAGTTGCGAGTTCAACTATCTAAATAATATATCGTGTGTTCCTACCTTGGTGTTTGCATGCAGTTCTGTTCATTTTCTGAGGCACTACTGTGGCGAACAGAATGTATAAATCATGAGTAGTTAATAAACACAGTCAGAGTTGAAAAAAAAATATATATATATAGCACATCTTCCACCTTTATTAAATGCATATCTCACGAATGATTTCTTCTAGCGGAAGAGTCATTACGTAATTTATCCCCAACGTTGTAACAAGGACTTGAATGATGATTTACCCAGCTGTTTAATTTTTTCTACTGTGTAAATCTACATAATGCATTTTTCTTTAGAAAAATAATAAAGTTAATTTTTTACTCTACCCGTAATTTCCAGCCTTAATTCTTCACCTTTTAGTCAGAAAGTTTATAAATAATCCTTTTTTGCCGTTAATTAAAAACTAATATGTAAAAATTATTATGTATACTTCACAAAGAATTGTAATTGAAATTTTTTATTCATTTTTTTTTACAAAAAGGAAATTTAAGTTTGGTAAATGTATATTAACATATGTTCTAGTCACGTACGTTTTATTTATACGCTACATGTTCTTGCAATTCCAGAAGTTTTTGTTTGAAAATTAAATTTACCTAATGTCCCTGCCATATTTCTCTCTCAGTTACTGTAAAGGTAGTTTTGTAAACAAACTGGACATATGCAGGCTGAGACTGCAAGCAACTTACATGATTCTGAGTTAATTCATTATAAAGTTGTTATTGCAGAATGTTCACAGTTAACCATGAACTTTTTAAAACTGATACAGGCTTCTATTCAACCAAATTTTTTATTTCCGCCATTTGTTTGTTTAAATGTTTCCTTGAGACAAACACAGTTTATACATTCAATTTCTCCCGAAAGTTAACTACTGAGGTTGCAATAGAATATATTCATCAGTGGCTCGTATAATCAAAAAGTATCTTAAGACCTTGATCACATCTTTCCACTGTTTTTGCGGTAGTATTATTTGACCTTGAACTTGAGCAGATACTACAGAACTGTTTGGCAGTTTTTTAACGGTTATGCCGTGATAGCAATTATTTTTCATGTCAATACATTCTACGGTTCCGACGAATACGTCAATTAACAAGAATTTTTGTTATTTACATAATAGGTAAAACCATGATATTTGCTGTCTTCGAAATATTAGCCAACATCGTAAAAACCACTTTGGACAAGACTGCCAAACTAATTTTTTATATTTCCTATTGTTTAGTCTTTAAAAAAATTATCGCAAAAAGTAGCAGAAACAGGGGAGCGTGGCAATATAAGAACTTGAAAGCAGTAGATTAAATTATAATTAGAGGTACGTCAGTTTCACGGATTCATCTGGCAGCAGCCTAGACTTGTCAGTCCTATACACCCACTGGCCACAATCGATTATCTGTTGGCTTATAACCGTACAAGCAGGTAGCACGCGATAGCACTTCGCATTATTTCCTTATTTACTACTGACTTGCAGTAGTCAAACGCTTTTCGTAACAGCCACCAGCAAGTCACAGACATGACAATGAAGTATACATAATTGGCGTTCAACCCGACCTGGAATGTATCTGCGAAATTTACGTACCTCTAATTATAATTAGTTTGTCCATAGCCAGGTGGTAGTACGAACTGGACCGGTGCCAGACACTGTATAAATGTCATGATAGTTTTATATATTTTTTAATTTGTCAAGTAGATATGTGCGTCTTTCCACGATCCTCAATAATTCGTTGTGTCGTTTGTCTTTTCTGTATATGTCTGTTATCTGTTGCGTTTTGTCTCGTCTATTTGTTGTGTCTTTTGTTATTTTTCTGTTCGTTTCTGATATTTGCTATGTTTTTTGTTTCATCTCATCGTTGTGTCGCATGTTACTTGGTTTTTTATTTTATTTGGTATTATTTTCATTTATTATCTGTTTGTTCCTTTTTTCTATTTGACCCGATTCCATTTTGGAATTTCTTGTTGTGTATGTATCTTGCTGACTAAAGCATACTCTGCTTATTATGGTTTTCTTTTATTTGTTTAGTTTTCTTTGACAGTCATTCAATTTGCAATGGAGTACGTCCAAGAAACTGAATCCAGTCATGCACTCCCATTGCACAGTTCTTTCAAAGATCATTAATTACTTTACTAATAAATAAAGTCATTCTAACACACCAATTCCTCAGCAGCGCGCCTACACAAAAATGTTGCGGGCATATAAAATAGTATGACAACTTTATGTTTAGTATTCTCAATAAGATATACGCGATGTTTCAGAAAATCTTATAGAAACTTCGAGGGTGGGTTCCTTACACCGAAATAAGGAAAAAAGTCCTTGCAAACATAGGTCCTGATATCCTTTGTTTTTCTTAAATTAATGAAAGCTTAGTTAAACGTGTTGCAAGGTTAACTGGTCGTAATATTAATTTTGTTGGATGATTTAATCATGTTACGTATACAAGTGCGCTGATGCGCTAATTTATTACCTGATTTTGCATATGTGGGCGTATTTAACAAGGTGCGACAGTCCATTATACGACGTGTGTGAGTAAGCAAGAAGATGTCAAGTCTAACATTTACCGCAAGTTTATGAGTTTATGACAGTTTCACAGATACTAAAATCAGAAACTGACGGTAAATGTTCAGCATGACATCCTTTCGCTTTCTGATACACACATGCAAACGTCTCATCCTGACAAATACTCCCACATCTTCTAGAGCATACATTTGACGACGTTAGCACACTTGTATCAATATCACAACTCAATTAACAACATCAATTTTACTTCAGGTTGCCTTGTAACTCATTGAACTAAACTTCCGCTAACAACTCAAATTCTAACGATTTATTATTTTCTTGTTTTGGTGTATAGAATCTACCCTCCAAATTTTTTAGTGTTTCTGAAACATCCTGTATACGTACCGCTTCAATCCCTGCTTGTTAGGCAAATTCTCTGCCGTGTAATGCAGTGTAGGTTCTGCGGTTTCACCAATCCTAGTATATCCACTTTGGTGTGGTTCCTCGCCCTGACACTGCGTGGACAAGCTAATCTTCATTTTAAAAAACAAAAAACTTGCTCTGTTTGGTGGTCAGCCTAACTCACTCGGCTCGGGGAAGGCATTTCTCCATAATGAAACAGCTGACGAGTGGTGTCGTGGCTATTTGCTATGGCCGCAATTAAAAGTGGTCGTGCGCTATTAATATTTCAGTTTAATTCGACGTGCCGTTTGAGGGGGGCGTGTTGTTTCCAGAGGGACCGACCACTCCTCCCTGCATGACCGAGCAACTCTCCCGGTAGCGCGCACAAAGGAATAAAAATGAGGGTTGGATGGTTTTAATTTAAATCCCGATTAGGCCATTAGGACCGCTGCGTCGCGCCGGATTGAGAGACGGGAGCGCCATTTTGTTGCTCCCGCGCGTGAATAAACGAAAACGCTGCTGCCCGCGTTTGACGCGATCGAAAACATCGCGGCCCGTTGGAGATTATCAAAGGACGTCACCCCGACCGGCTGAATGGATATGGGCAGGCGTGCGCGAGCCGAATTATTGATACCGATATTCGTGCGACTGTAACT
This sequence comes from Medauroidea extradentata, assembly GCA_003012365.1. Taxonomy (NCBI): domain Eukaryota; kingdom Metazoa; phylum Arthropoda; class Insecta; order Phasmatodea; family Phasmatidae; genus Medauroidea; species Medauroidea extradentata. Next base: position 14,640 of record PNEQ01050530.1, read on the forward strand.
GGAGTCACAGTCATCCATCTCGTCCGTCAGTCATGTGACATTCAGCCAATCAGAAGCCACAGATATTTCTAGCCACCCATCCGTCAAAAGCTTATCATGCAAGCTGTAACTTTTTTGACGTATGACGGATGAACGCGCAGCCTTCTGAACCTTGCGACGGTTGTTTGAACTTCTTTATTTTAATAAGAAGGTTGTGATGTTTGTTTTACTGTTATTATTTTTGTTGTGCTAGCGCCGCACATTCGTCTTTAAAATACGATAGAGATAATTTCGATGCTCGGCCAAAATTTAAACAAATAAACTAACCGAAATTATTATCATTGTTTATAAAAGAGAACACTGACTGACTGACATATCCAACTGCAGCCCAAAGCACTGGACCTAGAATCGTGAAAAATTTTGTGTGGCTTCCTTCAGGTCGTAGGCGAGCAATAATAAGGTATATTTCAAAATTTAACCTCTAAATGTGGTGAAAAGATGTGAAAAGTATTTTAAAAAGTCGATAAAGATAGAATCTGATGGCCTATCATCGTGATTTTTACTTCAGTGAGACACACATAAAATTAATACTAGCCAATTACAGGATTCTTCGAAATTTAACAATTAATGAGGTAATAAGACTTCAAATTTGATTCCAATTACATACTGTATAATTCTTCGGGATAAAGAGTGCTTACGTAATTATACCCAAAAAGTTGTTTTAGGATTTTTTTAAAATTCGACCACCAAGCAGAAAAAAGGAGGAAAATATGTTTTATTTTAATCGTCTGTATAGCAGGAACACAATTGGCCATCGTCGAAATGACTAAGGCAGGACTCCAAGACGTTTAGAAATTTGTTAATTAAGGGTGTGAAAATACGTGAAATGTGCTTTCGATTATTCCTTCACATCTATAAAACCAAACGAGATATCGACGTGCAATTTCCTTTAGACTAATGCGTATGTAAATATCCAAAGAAACATTTTCCCAATTCGGCCCCAAAGAGGTAAAAAAAAGTGTAAAATGTGTTTTCTATTCACAAGCGATATATATATATATATATATATATATATATATATATATATATATATATATATATATATATATATATATACACACACATACATACATACCGGTGCAGCTGAATTCGACCGACAAACTTCGGGAGGTGATTCCTTATGAAAAATCAAGTAGAAAATATACAGGACACTTTGTACATAAAATTTATATTAAGGGTGGTATGAGCCCTTAACCATGGAACATTTTAAGTGTATTTTTTGTAAAATAATGGAAATGAAGAAACATTTAATGATGACAAGCTGAGCATTGTTTTATACCACCGGGACCTTGAAATACACATTAGAACCGCAGCAATACCTTGCACCCTAATACAAAATACTAGGGTGGCTACCCCTTTTAATATATGCCACTTCTCTACCATCAGTAATTACGAACTTTTAATACGGTTTTCTACTAGAGAAGCACGTCAGAAGTAAAAAAGGTTGGCCCCATGGAGTGGTTTTCCTCCATGACCAGTCATGGGTCGAATACGTAGTGATGGTTGTTGCCCGTATGCTGGGCAGACTCGGAGAGGACCTCTCCTATGAGAAGAGTCGGCGAGTTGGTTGTGAAAGTGCCCAGGAGCAGGGCCGGTGAGTCTGTTAGGGGTGTGGGTAGTGCCCCTACTAAAACCAAGAGGAGACTGAGCAGGGGTCTCAGCCGGGGAACAGCAATGTAGGTATGATCTTCAGATGGGTGGCCAGAAGCTTTCATGGCTGCACCTGTTACCCCTTTGGTATAGGCAGTGCGGGATAAAGTGAACACCAAATAAAGCCCTGCTTAAGTTCTATTTTCAGCCATTTCGTATCTGCTAACAACGGGAAATGTCTCACCTCTCTGGACAAGTCACTTGATGGTTGCACGTCTAAGATAAGTTGTACAGTCAGTATAAACCCATACAGTTTGTTCAAAAACTGTTTTATTAATTATATAAAATACAATAATGTCGATTTCGGTATTGTACTTAAATTAGAAAGTACACGGAACTATATTGCGTAATTTCGCTGCCAACCATACAAGCTGTAAGTCAACTAGAGTTAATGTTGAATTGTATGCAGCAACGGCTAGTGATATTATTCAACGGTCACTCTATACCGAATGACCTATAGTTGTCCCGAGGCGTAGTTTGGCGTTTTGTTAAGGGGTTAGACAGTTCCAACTAACTGTTAGCTTGAGGACAATGTGGTGATCGGGCGTATCCTGACTCCCCGCCTGATAGGAGACCGAAGCGGGAAGGTCTTCATGATAAAGTCTGCCGCGTGAAAATATAAACCCCACGAAAGAAGATATTCACTCTAGTGTCCGTTTGTATGTTTCTCAATTTCTCCTCAACATTAAAAAATTTTGAACATACAGAGAGTGAGAGTGAATGAGGAATTTTGGTCAGCGCTGGTTAAGGGTGACATGAGGTGAGTGTGGAGCAGCGCCGGAACGACTGGGCGGTGAAAACGGGAGATCCCCGAGAAATCCCGCCGACCAGCGGCATCGTCCGGCACGATTCCCACATGCGGGGAACGACCCCGCCGTATATCGAACCCGGGTCGCCTTAGTGAGAGGCGAGTGCACTAGCCACTGCGTCTATAGCAGCCCCCTGCGTCCAATGAGGACAGGATATAGAGAAAAGAGAACATGTGATGTCATGCATATTACCCGAAAATGTACATCACATGTACCTCTGACAGTTTCTTCATACGCATATAACACTGTCCCGCCATCTTGCGTCGTCTACTTCTGCTGAAACTGCTAGAGCGACACGTTGTTACTTTCAGCCCGGAAGCATAGTCTTCAACCCAGAGACCAAAACCCAACTCGCAATTACTGACCAGCATCTTTAGAAGAAAAAAGGAACAGGCGTCTCGTATCTCATTCTTGCAATAAAATAATTAATGTTGCTAAAATTTGTTCTACAATCGAGTTAATTTTTATGAAAATAATGCCGACAGTTTTTGGAATTTCTTGTGTGCCATTGACTTGGTTTCAAAACTTTTCTCTGCAGCCAATATTATTTCAACTTCTTTCGCACACTCGCCAAGCACATTTTTTATTTCAAGGAAATATAATTCTGTATTTAGATTGTGAGATTACATTTACCAGCAGTACATCAAGTGTATTAGTTCTGCTCACAGTCGAACAGAGAGAATGGCGAAGACAATGAGAGAGATAGACAGTCGTCAAGAGAGAGCAGATGAACTGCAGTGGCAGAAAGCCAGGTTTATTGCCGCGAGGAACTGTTTTACATACATACTGGCCTAGTCGTCGTCTCGAGTGGGCACTCCTCCACACAGAGGTGTCCTAGGTCAACACTCGGCCACCATATTGCCTCCACACACTGGACCCGAACGTCATTAATGCCTTCAGCCATTTTGTGTTCTCGAACTCAACTGATCGAGCAGGGAAATCCCAACCTGACTTGTCGATAAAACACTGTCCGCGTGTTCACAGCCCAATATGAAACAACATACGATCTTAGCCTTGAATTCACGCTGTTGCTGCGAGCAATGCTCAAAACAAATGCTAATTATATCCCTGTTTCAGTTCAGGAACAACTATTGTTTATTGTGACTGCTATAAGTCATGCTTCCTGAAGTATTACTTTAAATGAGCACTACGGATTAAAAAAACAGTCAGAAAATAAGTCATCTTTTTTTCTCAAGTATTCAATAAAAACGCACACATTTCTACGAAAACATAACATAATTTCTTAACCTTATCTTTAGTATCTGTAACGTATGCGCTCCTATACCATACAATAAAACTTCGGTGAATTGTGCTTGGGCCCGCGAAGGTTTATACAAATATCTGTTTGTAGGGGAGGGTGGCAAAACAAAGAAGGGGGGAGAACGGGGTACCGAAAAAAATAGTATAAATTGTCGTTTTCAAATTGTTTCTAAAACAGTAATTAATTTCCCTTGATTTCATTTTGCACCATTTAGAATTTCCAAAATCTTTTCGTTCAAGACAATTTTTTTAGAAAAATAAAATCATAGAGGCTACAGTATATGTTTAACGTAATTCATCACATAAAATGTTATTATTACTATCAATTACAATATTATTATTTACATGAACTTTAAAGTGCATAACAGTTTTTTTCATTTCGAAATATTATTTTTTTATTGAAAAATAAATAAAGTTATTGAAAACAGTAAAACACATCCATACAAATTACATAAGGTAATACGGAGTACCTAGACGTAACATTTGCATGACTCAGATAAATATTGCAAATTTAGCCTCGGCCAGTTACTAGTTTAAAAATTTACTGTCAATGTGTTTTGTGCAAGCCACGATTTTTTACGAGGGTTATATCACTATGCATGGTGATTTTTTTTTCGGAGTACTTTGACGGATACAGGTTGAAATATAACAGAACGTTAAATTATGTTTACAATTGTAAATATTGCAGATTAACTCGTATATGTAAGCTAATTTACCTTGATTTGCAAAGTTTAACGACTCAACATTTTAAACTGAGTACAGAGGTTGTTTTGATAAAATGAGCTCCTGCAAAACTACAAACACTTTTGATAATCCTGAAGTAAAAAAGTCTACTCTTCGTAACAGCTCCAAAACGATTTTACTTTGTTCGGAGTTCTTCTGACCAACTAAGCAACGCAATATTTTATAAAATTGAATACAATATGAAATTGTGTAATCACTAGAGTTGCCTGTAATTAATTTCTCAGTAAGTATGTCACCAAATAATGTGCTTAAAGTATTTAAAAAAACGTTTTTTTTTTTTTTTTACTATTTAACACTGCGTTTGTGCATCGGCCTTTTGTCTTCTATTTTTATTCAACTGTGTTCTCTGTGCGGAATCTACTCGTAGTATTCCCAAGGTACGATTCATGTCGAAATTGTACGAAAACAATACATGCTGGGCTATGTTCACAGCTGAGTTTCATGCTGAAATACTGCTCGCAAATGGTTAGACGTCCGGGTGCGGGAGAAGGGGTAGTTTGATGCCACGATATAAAGGTAGGGACACACTATGTTGCTGAACACAATCACAGAATTCGTATGGGCTGGTGGAGTGTAACAAAATAATGGATGCTTCATTCAACTACCTACGCGTGGGAATACGCGAGCTCGGAGTCGAAAAATGCGCTGCACGCCGCCTACTGCCCAGGCAAGTATTCACACAGTTCGACTGTGTTGGTTGCAGACTGTGCAGGCGCTACGTTAGGCAGTTTGCACATAACAGGAACACTTTTTATAATTGCTCGCTCGGTATTTATTCACCGGTAACTTGCACGGAAACAAGCATTCTGATTTGTGTAGCACTGTCCACGTGGTTAGTAAAACTTAAAGTCAATTTAGACTTCGAAAAGTTGTATCCTTTTGGGGAAATTTAATCGAGAATTTCAATTGTTTTGATAATTTTATATTAAATAATTGAACGAGATATGACTTGTTTTGTAGACATATATTATGACTTAATTACCGCAACGAAGAGTAGTGTCAAGGACTACATAAAGATATGTAAGGAAACATGTTTTGTATGTTTAAAAATATATTCAATATTAAATACAAAACTACCAATGTTCTGACATTTTTGAAAATAAAAACATATCTAAAGTGGTTTTATACATACCTCGGCGCAGCTCGCGACACTGTTTTAGTGTGAATTATTTCATTTCAGTAAGTCAATTGGTATTCCCTTCTCACCCAAAAATATATTATGCAAATATGTATTATGAGGTACCTTTATATAAAAACTATGAAAGCTAACAAATGTTCAATTCTGTAAAAATATAGCCACATAGTGTGTCCACAAAAAACATCTATATATATATATATATATATATATATATATATATATATAAATGAAAGGTGACTGATTGACTGACTGACTGACTGACTGACTGACTGACATATCAAACTGCAGCCGAAACCACTGGACCTAGAATCGTGAAATTTTTTGTGGGGGTTTCCTTCAGGTCGTAGGCGAGCACTAAAAAGAGATTTTTCGAAATTCGACCTCTAAGGGGGTGAAAAGGGGTGAAATGTGTTTCCGAAGAAACGTCGATAGAGCTCGAACCCGACGGCCTATCATCGTGATTTTTACTTTAATAGGACACTCGTAAAAATGCATATTAGCCAATTTAAGGATTTTTCGAAGTCAAACTTTTAAGGGGCTGAAAAGACGTTAAATGTGTTTGCAATCAACTATCGATATCTATCGAACCCTTCGGGATAGAGAGTTGATATTCACTTCAAAATATTGCTTACGTAAATACCCAAAAAGCGGTTTTAGGTTTTTTTGAAATTCGACCCCCAGGCAGTAAAAAGGGGCAAAATGTGTTTTTAATGAATCGTCTTTATCTTTGAAACACAATTGGCTATCGTCGTGATTTTAACTATTAATTGGTTACTTTTACAAATGTCTATGGCAGGACTCAAAATCGTTTCGAAATTCTTTATTTTGAGACAACTGAGACCCTTCTGTGTCCAAATCATGGTCACAGAAAAGCGACAGCAGTAACACTGGACGTAACACCACTCCCCTGGTCTTTTCCTTAGTTCTCCTCAATTGGGTTCGACGTTGAGATGGATGCTGCCGAGACTGGGATCTGAAGACGCGGAAGATTGGGATATGAAGATGTTTAACTGGAACTCCTCGACTACTGTTACCAACTGAAGATCAACACCTGAGAAGACGAGGGAAGAGGTTGGCCACCTCTGCTCTCGCCTTCCCTTGGTTTACACAAGGATCTTATGGACTCTTCACACCTTTGGTGTCTCTTCAGGAGGGGAGGATGTGACGGTGTCAACTTGACATCAGCGGCAGTTAACGTTTCTGGTTACGACGCAGTATTTTTCCCGAGTGGAAATTTCCATGGACATACTTTCGCCTAGTGCATAACTATA
>PNEQ01050531.1:0-21548 GCA_003012365.1 Medauroidea extradentata
CTCTCAGGGAGATTGGCTTACAATGAGATAGGGGAAGGACAAGGCAGATGGCTCGCACCCCCACCACTGCGACTTCCTCTAGACACGTCACTGTGATGAACCGCGCCCCCGGCCCTTAGCCACGCCTCTTAGCCTACTCGAACACGTGGCACGGAGAGCTATCTTCAAGTTTACTACCAGCCCCCGTAAGTCTTAAGTTGGCGCGCAGGCCGGTTCAATTAAATTTGTACACAATAAAGATGAGTCTCTGTAGTAGAGTCCTGGTAACACTCTGTCGGAGGCGGCCGACGGCCGTAAATGTAGATTCCTCGGCCCGGACGCGCAGGCAGAGAAATTAAGTTTAAGAGCATAGGCGATAAGCGCACGAGCTAAAACACGAGATAAACGAAGAGGGCGAAAAGATGATGAGAGAATATAATTACCTATTGCAGTTACTATCAGTGAAAAACAAAGTTGAGGGCCCTCTCCGGGACGCATGTCCTACCTCGTGGCCAACTTACGATGAACTGGGCGACAAAAATGGCGTCGTACGTGCTCCTAGCCGGCAGGTAGGTTAGAGTACCGTTACGAAAATGATAATGGAATTTAGGTGAATACAAGTACAAGTCAAGTGGCAGTGAGATATATAAAAAATAATAAGAATTACTGGTGATGACAAATTACTTAATTAACATTCCTTTAAAATTAACATACAACAAAACACTGATCCTGAAATGTGTGACCACGTGGCTGAATAAAACTAGAAAGACTTAATAATAAAATGGCTCTTGCTGAAGGCATATTGATTGCTGGCCGCAGCTCAGTCTTCAGTTTGTTAATGTTAGTTTCATATTACATTAATAAGCACTGTCTGATCAGCGGTGAGGTTGGTGGTGGTGGGGCATTGTGGCGTCGCGTGGAGGTGGCGATTCAAACTCTCACACGTGTCGCTGGCACACGACCCCGCACTAACCGGCACTGTTGGAGTTATGGTAGAGGGGGGGGAGGGGTCCGGAGCACGCTGAGCTAACACTGTGACAAGGTCAGGACGGGCTTAACTTCCCAGGCCTAGGGCTTGGGACAACGTCAAATGCCCCCCCCCCCCCCTGAGAAGCCCGTCCTTGGCCTAACCTTGTGATGGCTGCTGGCATACCTGGTTTTTTATGGTGAGTGCTGGGGCGGTGGCTCCGGACAGCTCCCTGCTGGCTCATCTGCGACGCGATGGCGGCTGGACTGGCAGCATCGGCGGCGGGGCGGCCTTGGCCGCCGCTGCAGATTGTACGGCTCTTGTCAGGGCTCCTCCCTGGTCGCTTCCGTTGTAGGAGGCTCGCTCGGCGGCTCTCAGCGTCCCCTAGGCAGTCGGGGCTGGAACCAGGCAGGGGCAGCGCGACGCCCCGGGCGTCTGGGGGCGGCGTCAATGTCGGGCGTCACAGGACGTGGTGGCGGCGCAGCCTCTGGGTCGGCCACGATCGTCTCGTCCAGCTTAATCGTGGACGGGCGTCTAGCTGCCTGCCTTCGCCGCCTCAGGCGTCGCGGCGCCTCCCCCGGCGGTTCCTCCACCTGGACAGTGAAGACTTCGTCGGCCAAGGGCGTGTAGGGTCTCCACACCTCCCTGACCGTGGGTGGTGGTTCTGGTGTCTCGTCGTCCGGCTCGGTGATGATCGGGTCGGGGGCAGATCTGGGGGCGGCGTCTCGCCTTCACGTGCCGGGGTCGGAGCGAAGAAGTCGTCCAGCTGAAGTGGATTGTCCACCTCTCCTGCTGGCCTCGTTTCCTCGCCCTGTGCTCCCGGCGTCGTGGCGTCTGGGGGCGGCGTCCCGTCGTCCCCGGCCTCCTCTGGAACGATAGATATGGTGGCGACTTGCAGGTCATCCCAATGTGTTTTTCGACACTTTCCGGCACCGTCCCTCACGATGTAGGTGGTCTCGCTGACTTGGCGTCGCACCACGCAGGGCCCCACCCAGCGTGGTGCGAATCCGGCGCAGAAGTTGCGTGGTTCTGATGACAGGGGGTGGTTCCGCATATAGACCTCCTGGCCAACGTCCAGGACCTGTGGTGGTCGGTTTGTGGTGGGTGTGATTCTCTGGACGTAGTCTGCCTGGTGTTGCCTGGCGGCGGTGATGTCGGCGTCGCGACGCCTGGCCCTGGCGGCGGTGTCAAAGTCACGTTCGTGCTGTGGCTCACCTGGTAGCGGCAAGTTGTGTCCTTGGACTAAGTAGGCGGGTGTCTGACCGGTGGCGGCGTTGACGCGTCGTCGTAGGCAGAACAGGGCGTCCGAGATATGTTGTTCCCACTGCTCGTGTTAGGTTCCCACTCGAAGACGCAGCTGTACCTTCAAGTCCTGATTGCGTCGTTCGGTGGAGTTGGCACGAGGATGGTATGCAGGTGTGGTGTGGTGGTTAACTTTGATGGTGTTGTACCACTTCCGCCAACGGCCTCCGGCGAACTGCGTCCCGTTATCCGTGAGGAGCACCCAGGGGTAACCCCAGCGTGGAAAGAATTCTTTCGTCAGTGTTTGGATGAGGTTGGAGCTGCGCATGTTGGAGAGGGGGTAGGCCTCCACCCATCTGGAAAACAAGTCGGTCACAACCAGTAGGTAGCGCTTCCCGCGCGACGTCCGTGGATACGGCCCCATCAGGTCCAAGACTATGGTCTGGAATGGCTCACTAGGAAGTCGTGGAACCTACTGTTGGACGCCGTCACTCCGCCTGGCCTTCTTTTGTTGACACTCCTGGCACAGACGGACGTAGTTGCCGACGTCTACGTTCAACCCTGGCCAATGGTAATGGTCGGCGACGTTGCGTCTCGTCTGATCTACGTCTGGGTGTCCGGCGAGGGTGTGGTCGTGTGCGAAAGTTAGGACTCGCTCTCTGGCTTCTGGCGGGACGTACGTCTTCCATTCTGCGTTGGGATTCAAAGACTTGGCCTGAATCACGCCGTCCAACACACGTACACGGTCCGCCACACCTCTGGCGCACTTGTTTACCAGTTGCTGGGCGATGGCTGACGTCATCTGCGTTTCCAGGACCTTGGTATTGACATCTGGCCAGGTGTTCAGCTCTGGAACCTGCTGTATGGCATTCAAGGACGCCTGGGCCTGTGTTGATGATCGTAGTTGACATCTTGGTGGTGGGGCCAAGCATTCGACGTCCTCGTCGTCCGTGATGACGTGTTCAGGGTTCGGTTCTCGTGACAGGTAGTCAGGGAGTTCGTTGGCTTCGCCGGGCACGTGCTCGACGGTGAAATTGAACGATTGCAGCAGTAGGGCCCAACGGATGAGCTTCCCCGTCGGCCCTGCATGGTGTCCAACCATGTGAGGCACTTGTTGTCGGTCCAGAGTGTGAATGGGTGGCCCTCCAGGTGGTGGCGGTAGCGTTTCAAGGTCCAGACGACGGCGAGGCACTCCTGCTCGTTGCTGTGGTACCTCCATTCGGCCTCGCCGAACTTGGCAGTGCCGTAGCTGATTACGAGGCGTCCGCCGGCATCATCCAGCTGGTAGAGGACAACTCCCACGCCGACGACGCTGGCGTCTGTCTGCACGTACAGTCGTCGTCCTGGGTCGACTCTGGCTAGGAAGTGACACCTGGTGAACTGCGCCTTGAGTTGGTCGAAGGCGTTCTGCGCTCTCGGGTTCCACTTGTATTTCCGTTGAGTGGACAGCAAATCCGTCAGTGGGGCGGCGATCGTGGCGAAGTTGGGTATGTAGTTCCGTAGCCAGTTGGCCAGGCCAATGAACTTCTGCATCTGTTTCTGGGTGGTGGGAAACGTGCTGTTGGCGACCTTCTGCAGTTGTTCTGGGTGTGCTGAGTTTCCGTCGGCGTGGACGACGTGCCCCAGGAAGTCGACGGTGGTTTTGCCGATGCGACATTTCTGAGGTGCCACCACCAGGTGGTGAACGGCGAGGCGTTCTAACACCAGCTCCAGGTGTCGTAAATGCTCCTCCCACGTCCCAGACCACAAGATCACATCGTCGAGGTAGGCCGTCACGAACTCGTCAATGTAGCCTTCGAGCACCCGGGTCATCATCTGCTGGAACGTCGCCGGGGCACACTTGAGGCCGAAAGGCATGGCTCGGAATTGGAAACAGCGTCCATCTGGCGTCGTGAAGGCGGTCTTCTCGCGGTCCTCTGGGCGTATTGGCACCTGCCAATACCCGGACTTGAGGTCTAGGACGGAGAAGATGCGGGCGTCACCCAGGCCGGCCAAGGCCTCGTCGACGCTTAATTGTGGAGGTGGGGCACTCTGCGTCACAGCATTCAGGGGGCAGAAATCTGCGCAGAACCTCAAGGACCCGTCCTTCTTCGGCACTAGGACGATCCGGGCGTTGTAGCGGCTGTCCGAGGGTTCGATGACTCCGTCTCGCAACATCTCGTCAACCTGCTCTCGTACCGTTAGCTGTTCCTGAAGGCCGTAACCTCGTGGTCCTGTGTAGACCGGGTCTGCATCTGGCGTTGGAATGGGGTGTTCTGCGGCGGTGGTCGCTTGAAGTAGGTCCGAGAAGGCGAAGACCTCAGCTCGCTCTGTCAGGATCCACTGGACCGCCTGTTGGAACTCCTGCGGGGCCTCGTGTTGGAATTCGGCCAGAGTGACCTGGTTCTGGACTGGGTTTGGCAGTTGGTTGACGGCGTACATTGTCCGTCTCTCTCCTGCCCCGACGTGGAGGCGGCGGTGAGCCACCTCGATGACGGCCTCCTGTTCCCGCAGCCAAGGTTGACCTAGGATGACCTGGTCATGTAGTCCCTCCACCACCAGGGCCTCGGTGTGCGAGGTCAGGTCCCTGACTGTGACGGCGAGGACGGTAGTGCCCAAGGTCCTTCCCGTGCTGGTGTGCGTCGCCAACTGGATGGTCCCGACCCGAGGCCGGATGTCCTCAGGGTTGATGAAGCTCGGGCTCACGAAGGTGTGACTCGCAGGGGTGCGGAGTACCTCGTCGACGCTGGTCGTGATGGTCCCCAGGTAGGGGCGTTGGTCAGTCAAGGTCGGGTAGGTGGTTTCAGCGACTTCGGGGAGGCCGACGTCAGATAGGTCTCCCCCTATTCCGCGTTTCCCGACAGCGGTTGGCGTCGTCCCCTCACAGGACAGTTGACGTGCCAGTGGAACGTTGGTACAGGGCATGTGTGGCAATGGGGTGGCCGCGTCGACCTCTCCTGCTGTTGGTGGTTGTCGTCTGGCGGGGCCTCAATCGCCCGACGTGGTGAAGCTAGTATGGGTGGTTCTGCCCCATGACGGTGCGGTGGTAGCCGGTCTTCCACCCGGCGTGCATGTGGTGGTGGTCCGGCGTCGGCGTCTGGTAGGCCACTGTTGCAGGGAGGCTTGGTCATCTGGTTGACGGCCCGTTCGGTGACGACGGCCCTCCTGACGTAGCCCTTGACACTTTCTCCGTTCACTGGTGACAAGAACGGCTGAATTTCGGGACGTAGCTTGGCTGTGATGTGACTCAGTGCTGCCTCTGGTGGTACACCTGGGTGGATTCTCCTGAACAGCTGTAACTGTCGTGCCACAAACTTTTCCGTGCTACCCAGGTCCCGCTGCCGTTCTCCGTAGAACTGTGCCTGACAGTTGGCGATGGCCTCGGTGGCGCTGAAACGGTGACGTAGGGCTACCACTAGCTCCGTCCACGTCGTGTCGCAGCGGCCCCACAGGCTCCACCACTCTCCTGCTGCACCACGCAAGTTCCCGGCCACACGTTCTACCCACTCCTCTAGTGGCACTCGGTACCTAGACAGACGTTCGCACTGAAACAAAAACTGTTCAAAGTCCTCACACGGGAGTCCTGTGTACTCTGGCACTTGCATAGGAAACAGGCGCGACGGGCGCGGTTGACGCGTTGGGCAAAGGTGATGAATGTCCTGGACCCATTTGCACGTGACTGGAGTGCCATCCCGCGGCCCATTCTGGTGTCGCGTCGGTCCAACCCGACCACGTGATGCACACGGGCGTCGCGTTCGGCGCGAAAAAAACGTTTCCCGGCGGCGGTGTGTGATCGCGGTGACTCTGGTTGACACACCTACCACACGCAAACACTCCTTCCGCGAACGTCATCAGTTCTTTGGCTTTCACGCATAGGCGGTGGCGTCTGATGTTACACGACACGCACGTGGCCGTTTCCTTCCCCAGTGCGTCGCACTTGGGAGAGTCGCACTTGCTTTGACATTGGGTAAACAAGTCCAGTAGGGTCTCTATTTTCACACGTGGGACAACACGTTTTGTAGGCGTGCATTGACAACACTGTGTGGGCTCCACGTCGCCCATCAAGTCCGTGGCACGTGGTCGCTGCAACGGTCACCCAACATCGTCAGTTGTTACGTACCTCGTGTTAGCGCGCACGTGAGCGACCAACAGGTGGTGGCGTCACAGCGAGTTGTTGTTGTCCGGCCAGCTGGCTAGCTGGCGCGTGGCCTCGGTCGATACAGGCTGGAGGGGGGCGGCGCTGACGTCACTGGTGCGGCCGGCAAGGACAATGGCTGCACCGGAAGTCCCAACCACGTGGCGTAGCGTTGTCTCTCAACGTGCTGGGGCCCTCGTTGCAGCAAGATTTTTGGCTTAAAATCCCGCCAAAGCATTGAGCGCCATTTGTCACCGCTCAGTTAGGTTGGAGAGGAAGTTGGCTGATTATTAAAATTGGGGCAGGCACAAAACAAAGTGGAGATGGTGCTGGAATGAAAAATGGGCGCCACCTAGCAGTTTGCCCTGCTAGGACGGTGTGTTGTCGACTCAGGGCGTGGTTTGTTCGGCTGGCGGTCCTCTCCTTCCTGCAGTGGTGGATGCTGGTGTAGTTGGTGGCTACAACGTGGAAGCACTCAGAGAAAACTGTCTAACTCACCACGTGGGTTCTCTTGGGTCACCCACACAACCCCTTGCCCTAGGACTAGAATGATAGTCAGCTCTGCCAAGTTATTAAATAATTCACACAGACTTACTTGATGAGCCGTGTTTTATTTGCAACTACACAGGTAGCACGTTACAGTGGTCGCCACGTGGTCACGCACACAATAAAAATACACTTTCTCTCTCTCTCGTTTAAACGGCGTTTTAAGTTGGCGCGCAGGCCGGTTCAATTAAATTCGTACACAGTAAAGATGAGTCTCAGTAGTAGAGTCCTGGTAACACTCTGTCCGAGGCGGCCGACGGCCGTAAATGTAGATTCCTCGGCCCAGACGCGCAGGCGGAGAAAATAAGTTTAAGAGCATAGGCAATAAGCGCACGAGCTAAAACACGAGGTAAACGAAGAGGGCGAAAAGATGATGAGAGAATATAATTACCTATTGCAGTTACTATCAGTGAAAAACAAAGTTGAGAGCCCTCTCCGGGACGCACGTCCTACCTCGTGGCCGACTTACGATGAACTGGGCGACAAAAATGGCGTCGTGCGTGCTCCTAGCCGGCAGGTAGGTTAGAGTACTGTTACAAAAATGATAATGGAATTTAGGTGAATACAAGTACAAGTCAAGTGGCAGTGAGACATATAAAAAATAATAAGAATTACTGGTGATGACAAATTACTTAATTAACATTCCTTTAAAATTAACATACAACAAAACACTGACCCTGAAATGTGTGACCACGTGGCTGAATAAAACTAGAAAGACTTAATAATAAAATGGCTCTTGCTGAAGGCATATTGATTGCTGGCCGCAGCTCAGTCTTCAGTTTGTTAATGTTAGTTTCATATTACATTAATAAGCACTGTCTGATCAGCGGTGAGGTTGGTGGTGGTGGGGCGTTGTGATGTCGTGTGGAGGCGGCGATTCAAACTCTCACACGTGTCGCTGGCACACGACCCCGCACTAACCGGCACTGTTGGAGTTGTGGTAGAGGAGGGGGGGAGAGGGTCCGGAGCACGTTGAGAAAACACTGTGACAAGGTCAGGACGGGCTTAACTTCTCACGCCTAGGGCTTGGGACGACGTCACATGTGTTCTCTTTGTAAATTGCCACAATAGGAACATACAAAAAAGTTTATTAAAAAACATATTTACAGCACTGCAACTCGTGTAAGGCAAGTGGCAGACAACATACTTAAGATGGCTCCCTGGATAGACTATATTTGTGTATGTAAGGCACAAAATCAGTGGCATATGTAATGCAGTATCACCTCTACAAGGGAGTCACTCAACTGGTGTGTAGTCTGCTACTATTATTATTTTTCCTCAGGACTTTAAGTGATAGTCACATTATTTTATTTGTGGGGAAACATGTATTTAAGTCGAACACATGTTTCTATCTTTATGTTTTACAAATCAGGGTGGTATTTTTTTTTGAAATGGTAGCCTGAAAAAAGCCATCTTGTTTCTGGCTACTTTAAGGGACCTAAAATCATATTTCTAATTTGCGCGCAGAATTTTTAATCTTATAGTGACGTAGTTTGAAGTAAGTTCCTTTCATAGATATACGGTATACAAATGTATTGCACATTAGGTAGTTTCATCAGAAAAAGGATGCTATTAACTTGCTGCAACACATTTCATGTGTAGAAGGCACCAGAGGTCTACCTGCCAAAAACTACTTTAACACGTTTGAGAGCATGAAATACTTATTAAGGCTGACACTCGCTCACCCCTTCCTTTATTTCTATATGCAATATGGTATCAACAACTTACTTGAATATGACAGAATGGTTGACTACCTTTTCACAACATAATAATACAGGTAAAATTATTATCTATGTCTGAAGACACATTAAAAGAGTTTGTATACAATTTTAACAGCTAAAAATCTCTTTAAAGCTCAAAATATCATCCTACGAAATAGAATCTGAACTTGAAACTTTCTTCATACATAAAATATTTCCTAAATGCTTTTTATGTTTCCATACATGTCACAATTTAAAATGTTCAACCATATTTTGAACATGTGTTATCAAATAAACATCTACAAAACAATTTTATTAATGAGCAGGCCCGATGGAAAAATTAATGATAATTTTTCAAGCACGACATAGTCTAAACAAAAGTTTATTACCCATGTCATTAGAGGAGCATCCTGGCTGGTTCTTTCCATCATTGACGTAGAAGTCAGCATGACCTAAAGGCTTCTTATAGCCCAGAACTCCAGCATTGGTATGTATAGACTGCACAAATTCTGCATCTGTAGAATCCACCATGTTTTCTATGTCCAATGACTTGAAGTTTGGACCTGCAGCATCTAGAGCTGAAACAGACATTCCTCTACTACAGATCTTAAACTGAAAAGGACACAGTAATTGTTTATGAGTAAAATGAATTATGTGTGATACTGTATATGTTCTGCCTAAAGGTAAATACAACAAATTTTATTTGGCAGAAAAACCTTTATTTCCCTCAAATTCATGCAATTTTGTCAAATTGAAAGATTTGTTTTTACAAAATGTGAACAATAATACTAAACCGCCATACCTGTGCAAATTAAAATTAATTATGGATAGGCTACACAAGAAAATATAATTTTCAAGGCATGGATATAAGAAATATATAATTAGGTACACATTTTACTAACCACAATCAGGCATCCATTGAGCACACACAATAACTACAAAGTATTAAGATAGTTTATTGGCTTTAAATTAGCTAGTAATACCTAGGCAAGACTTCTGCAGCTGTAAGGTTTACAAAAAACAAACAAGACATCCAAATTGTAGCCTACCAAATAACCTCTGTAGAAAGGATTACGTTATTTTTTGAATTCACATATCATGTTTGTCATTTAGTTGTTTTCTCTTGTAATAAATGGAAACACCCCTGATCATTTAGTGACTTGGAAGAAGCTGGTGGTGGTGACCCCATTTGTGCATGTAACACATGAATGGTTCGTGCACAAATGTCCTGGCAGTTTCTTCTGTTTCCTCCAGAACATGTACGTCTTAAGTGGATGGTCTAACCTGAATGCATTTGAGGATAATGTCAGTTGTGTTGCAACAAATTGCAATTCCCTTCAATAAGCAATTAAGTAATTGTCAAATAAGAGTAAGAGTATCTGTTCACTATAAACTGAGGACTCAGCAGAACTTGTAATTAATTAAAAACATGTTTTATTTGGCCAATAGATGTTAACTTTTGAGTGTACTGAAATGTTGACACTGGTTTTTAGTCACATGGAAGTTTTTATATTAAAAATAGTAAAGATGGCTGCACAATGGACTAAAGAAAACTTTATGCAGTGTTCACTTTATCGTGAACGGCCTAACCCTTCTCTTATCCACGGCACCTCCTTTTCATGTCGGTGAATGGCACCTCCAAGAAAAATTCTGAAATTCTTTAACGTAGCTGCACAATGCCTTTATTCAGCACTCTTTGGGCATCTCTTCTTAGTACCAGTCCCCAGTTTGCTCTTGATAACCAGACGTCAGTGAGTATATCTTATTGCATCCCTCGCAGTGTATCAAATATTATTTGCAAACTAACTTCCTGGTTTGCTTCCAACAAGTTAGCATTAAATATGGAAAAAAACAAAACACATTCTGTATAATCCAAAAACTGGAGCTGATGAAACGAAAATAAAGATACAAAAAGAGCATTTGTATAAATTTCTGCTAAATAACTTCTTTTAAAATGTCCCAGAATATTTGTCTAACAATTAAATAATTTCTGCTAAAAAAACTCCTTTACTGTGTTCAAGAATATTTGTCTGACAATTAAATTTCCTATCTAAGATTTAAGCAAAAATAAAAAATTGTCATTCAGGTGTTTGTATCTTTCGTATATTGTATCTTTAGTAGGCTACACGTACCTGTTACCTGTTAATAATCATGAGCAGACTTTTAACTGTCAACATATTTGTGTGTGTATGTACGTGTATAGGTCGTTCGGAGTAAAGTGAACACTAAAAAATTAACCTTTGAAAAATATCACTAACCGTTACTGCGTATAATTCAACATTAACTATAGTTGCCTTACTGCTTGTATGGTTGGCAGTGAAATAACACAATACAGTTCCGTGTTTATTCGTATTTAAATATAACAATACTGTAACAAATTCAACCGACAGCGATATAATTGTATTTTATATAATTAATTAACTTCTTTTTTTTATGAAACTATGTAGGTACATATCGACTGAACAATTTATCTTACACGCGCAAACATAAAGTGACATGTCCGGGATGTTAGAATTTTCCCGTTGTTAGCCGTTACACGTGTAAATATACGAATTGGCTGGAAATAGATCTCTAGCAGGGCTTTTTCGAGTGTTCGCTTTATTCCGAACCACCTATAGGTATATCAACACCCTTCTGCTCCTCTTACCTCGTTACTTATACTGTTTATAATTATATTGATTTAACTTAAGATGTTCCAAGATATAGTGTATGCAAACATTAAGTGCTGCAAATTTGTTTTGGCTTGTCTACTTGTTTTATTGTCAGTCTTGACTTTTTTTTTTGTATCTACACACTGAGTTCAAATAGCATTGTTGTATGCACCTGTTATGAAAATCCACTATACCCCTGGCATTGTGCTTGGAATCAAACACAATCATCTTCTTTCAATTACCCTTGGCGATATTAGAGATATATTTCCTTTGTTCACATAAATGATGATGTGATGGTTTGTGGACCTGGCGTGGTGTTTGTTTAGTATGTAACGTTTACCGGTAGCATGTAGAAGCAGTGTTGAGACGAGTGAATGGGAGGGACAGCAGAATTGAACATAATACAGTCTCTTTACCCAAGTCTTTCAAAATGTAATTAGCAGTCTTTTCATACAATTCAACACCACTCTTCAAGAGCAATGAATGATTGTGTCTCCAACACTCTCGACAACAATTTAAGAACCTAGTTAATATTAAATTTTCTCTTCCCATCCATTGTACAGCTGACCTAGATCATGTAAAAAGATTTTTAAAATATCCGACACAGTTAATAAATGGTAAACACTATCATAGACTAACTGCCACAAAACAATATTCTGATCTGTATTGTATCCCTGGCAATTCTTTAACAACCACTCATTTTCACATCACAGGATGTTTTTACAACTCCCAAAAGTTGTGCATCTGTTTTCTCTCTGGGTTGTAAAGCACCACAACTTATTTACACCGAGAATGTGATAATTATACCCTAAGCTATCCTTGACAGAAAACCAAACAAAGGTTGTTTTTTGGGGGGAGGGATGGGATGGATAGCCTAAATGCTAGTACAGTAACGGGATTGGTCCAGCTTCCAGTGCTAGTCCTTCCCTGGTCAGGGAACTACAGTATGCTCAGCAATAATCAGGACTGGCACCCCGCATTACCAAAGCCGACAAAGTCCCCAGGTAAAGGAACTTCAGCTACGTACTCTATACATAGACTTATGTATATCACACTGATTAGCGATAGAGTATCAGGGCAAGAGAACACATTGTCTATTATGAATCAGGGCTAAGGACTGAGGCTTGAAGTCATCTCGAAAGGATAAGGCCCACAAGCAAACAGGTACACACTCGAGGCCATATAACACCAAATATGTTGTGCACCATGTTACCTCTGGAAGCAGGGGCTGATCCTGCTCTGGGTTTGCAGGATGTGGGGGTGGCATGCCTTAAAAAGTAGATGTACAAACAGCCCAAGCCAAAAAGACACAAAATGGTGCTGTTTAAGATGTTCCCTTGACAACAAATTTTAAATACTAGGTTTCTTGGGATGGTTGATTACAAAGCACTCTCAGAAGAATCACTGTTATTTTTGTCTCCCGTGCATGTCAGCATTTCACCTACACATGGATGGATATTTACCATATTTGTGACAGAATAGCCATAGTTATTAGAGGATCACTAAACTGAGATTTTGACAAACTGTGTAAGTTGACATTTACTGAACCAATCAAAAGTAACTGACTTTTCTAGCAAATGCTGTGCTGTCACATTGTTACCTAGGAATAAATAAAACAGCTGTTTGCCAAATGTAGCACACATGGTTTGTAAAATAACTTGCACTGCTTGAATAGTCCCCACTATATTTTCTAGGAAAAATTTGAATGAACAAATGGAGATAACACTCAAATAAACATAATGTCCAAAAGTTAAAGCTGTATATACCTTGACCTTGTACAACTTACCTGTAATTCTACCAACTTTTCCTTTGGTCATCTTGCTGGCAGCAATACCAGACATGTGTCCTCCAAGACTATGACCCACAATGTGCAAATTTGCTGGATCATGGCCTGCATATATTAGTGCGTCTGCAAGCTGGGCTACTTGTGACCCGACCACTTCCAAATCATTCTTGGACTTGGTATACAAGTTACTTGCCAGCTGATCCCACTCTATGATCACAACATTTACATCTCTATTCTTGAGATATGCTGCAAACATAAAATCGTACATATGCATCAAAGGCTGTTTTAATACAATTTCTAATACACTCATTATTATCACCTTCTAGCTGGGACAACATATCTCAACCCAACAACTTCTAAAAATGGACGAGCGAAAATTAAGTGTAAATGCAGTCAGCTGAATAATAGGAGGGAAGGGTAGGAAGAAATGAATGTGCTTAGAAGATATCTCCCCCCCCCCTTCCACAACATAAAAGTATCATCACACTCCCCAGGGTTTAAATTCTCGCCCACCAAAGTCCGAACTCAAGCCAAACCGAGGAGTTCACCTGTGTAAAGATAGTGACTGTGTCAACCATGAGTTCCGAAAAAGCAAGCAGTTTGAAGAGCCCCAAAAATTAGTTTTTAACAGGAATGGCACGTTTTAAAGACAAAAGAAGCATATTTGAAGTGCATGTTCTTTTGATACAAATGTTAGAAATATTATTAAAAGTTTAGCGTGAAAGCACAACGCATGACACACAGCATAATTCATGTGTCAGGCGAAGACTTTTCTCCAGGAAGTGTCCCACACCGCACAGGTTACCATCGAGCATAGTGACCTGATCGTGACAGCGAGCTCACATCTTCTAAAGACGAATACACTCACGTTTTTACCTATACACCTACTTAATTTTGCTTACAATCACATTGTAGTAGTTTGCTCATAAGTATCCCTAAGGTTTCACTAGAACAACACAACAAACACAGCACTAAACAAAGAGGAGAGAGGTAGGTCCGATACAATGGATGGTAGAAATTGGTGGGGAAAGGGTCTCTCTGTGTGATGTCACGATGGACAACGTGCGGCAGCCCTCGCCATGCAGCCTATGGTATTTCCAATGCTAGTTCAAGGAAAATGATACATTTAAGCATCTTTATGTCTACATTTTTTAGAAATACAGTACCTTTTGTATATTACTAGACCCACATTTAGAAGCACAATCACATCAAATTAACTGCACTAAATGCTATCGATGTTATAAGAATGCTGTGTAAAAAGTGAATCAGGATTGTATACACCTACTGTTTTACCATAAATCAAACTACAGATTACTTCATACATTCACTATCATTAACAGAATAACAAAAAGATACTCCTATGTATGTTGTATACATTAACCCCTTTCAGTGTCAGATTTTTTACAGTGTTTGCAACAAATATTCAAGGTTTTTAAATGCATTTGCCTATAAAACTGCGTTTTAAGGCAATAAAAATAGTCATCTCATAAAATTAAAAAAAAAAAAAAAAACATTTTTTTATAATAATTTTTACTTCTTTTTGCTACTGATTTCAACCCAAAATATCTCGAACAAATATCTTAAGGGGTAAATAGTAGGATTCGTACATGAATAATAAAACACAATTTGAACAAGACGAAAAATTAAAATTGATATGTCGTATATTAAATATAACTAATAAGTCTATCTGATAATTAAGTTACAAAATAAAATTAAAAATTTATTTTCAGGTACATTTCGAACTTATTACGTATAGCGACGTTCATTGCAAACTGATCAGAAGTCAGAAAACCAGACCTCTAGTAACTTAGCTGAATCACCTACCCAAGCTATAGAGGCTCAAAAGTGATGGAGCAGTAATGTCGACCTTGAAGCGCGCATCAAATGCAGTGTCGCCTCAACGAACCAAGTGCTGAACTAGCATGCAAGCTTCCCACTGAATGGTTTTTTTTTTTTTGGTGGCCCAAAAGAGGAACACCCTAGGTTAGTGTTTAACTACTAGGAGTTAGGAGGGAGCGGGAGGGGTAGCAGCGTGCCAGGCCTGCGGCCTATACTCTCTAACTACTGCATGCAGCTTGGGTTAGGGAGGAACATGGCTCAAATGGCCTACTGTGAGGTTATGAAGCGCCAAGCCAGTGTTTGTGGCCTGGCGCTTCCCTCAGATTTAACTGGGAGCTAATGCCGTAGAGGGTCATGGTAAACCCGCGAGGTCACGGGAGGAAACCCATGACGATAGACATGCGAGGTGGGTTCTCCATGCTAGGAAGAAAAGATAGAATTCATGCTATGTACAACATGCTTTGTTAGTTGTGTTAGAAGGCGAAAATTAAAGATGAGCAGGGAGGGCTCGTGATCCAGCTGTAAAAGATAAACCTAAATTAAGCTTAGCGCTACTTAACCTAGAGGAAATAACCTAAGTTTCCCGAAGGGTGGGCATGAGTGCCCGTAGTCCCATTTTAGGTGAGAGGTTCTTGTCGCCTATCACGCAGTCAAGGCTAGGTTGTGCAGTACGAGAGCCCTCGCTGGGCCATACGCTCTCTGCGGTGCCATGACTGATTCCGCGATGCATTGATGGACGATCAATGCATATCTAATTGCTTTATGCCTACCACGCAGTCATGGCTGAGTTGTGCAAGACGAGAGCCCTCGCTGGCCTCTCAGCGGTGCCATGACTGATTCCGCGATGCATTGATAGAAGGTCCCCACTGAATGGTATTTACTATGGAACATTACGCGGTGACCATATCATTTTATTGGTGGAAAGTCTGCAACTAAGTTCAGCGCAGGTTGCAATCTGATTTTCACATATGTCCAATTAATACATTTTTAAGTACGGAAGTCTGAAAAGGCAGTTTTTAGCCATGTTGGATTAATTCAGACACAACCATATGAATATAAATTTGATACTATAACAAATTAGTAGAGAAAATTATAGGGCCTAGCTAGGTTATTCTCAAAACTTTCAGAATGCTTTAAAATAAAAAAACACAACGATCAATTTATGTTGATTTTTAAATTACCGCAATAGACTAGTGTAAATATTTATATTGTGCTATAAAATTCCTTACTTTTTGTTTAAGATCAGGCAAGCCAGGGGAGCACTGGTTGGTTCGAGAGCCTTTGTAGTTTTTACGAAGAGTCCCAGTGTGGGAGGGGTTAATAGAAGCCTCTTTTTATCTATCTCGCAACCACCCATGAGGTGGAATGTTCATTTGTCACGAACAAAACTGGCAGGGCCGTCGAGACTGGATATCATAGGTTCGGGGTCCCTCTGTAATTTTCACATGTATGAGAGACCGGCCCTTGCTCAGCTCCATCCAAGACGAATGGCAAGTCGACGCAAAGTTCCTTAGAGGGTGTAGATTAGTGTATCACTTAGGTAGCCAAGATAATACAATCTGAAAAAGTGAAAGTGCTACAGCGGCAGAAATGGCGAATCTGCCTCTGTCATACTGACGACAGTGAATTCCTCACTGATGGTATATGTAACGGACATTTAGGAATTTGCCCGCATTAACTTATATATTGATACGTAGCGTTACATGTGGATTCTGGGGGAAAGAGTAAATATGTACTGTATTTCTGGGTAAAAAAATAAGAGTGAGCTCTCGTTTAGAGAAGGGACATCTTGAGATTGCCAAGAAATGGTTCTAGAAAGCTGTCGATACTAGTTCCGTCACAAAACGTATTTATTATTTAGCAGTGCTCTATGCAACTGAAAATTGAATTCAGGAAGTACCGGTAACCTAAATCATTCACGTTAAGCAATTTTTTTTATAAAAAAAAATCTTTACAGGTTATTCCTCCAATGCAATGTTGGCCTTTGTGAGAACACTGAAATGGAAACATGATAAAAACTAAATAAATAAAAATAGTCAATAGTAACAAATGAAAATATAGGCATCCATAAATAATGTGTAAACACAGACCATTTACAGGCTTCGATTTACTACTGCAGAACGTGTGGTTCTTCTGAATTACGATTTACATTGTTTACATTTAAGGGCAGTATGTACGCTGCCGAGAGGACGAGTGTGTGCCCCAGACCGCCCCAGACCACACGGCATGGGGTGGAGCCCCGACACTAGGGCGCAAAGAGCATCTACACCTACGGAAAGAGAGGAAACTCAAGCATACAACTTGTGTCTCTTATTTTGCCTATCTACACTGCAAAATCCACAGCGCCACACATTAATACGTGGCGATAATTGGAAACACCAGTCTGCACCTGCGCACTACAGTATCCTCCATCCTTGTCACTTGTATATTCCTCTCGCTCTCGTACACGCCCAAATACACGTACTTGTTTTGTTTATATTTTGAGTGCCATGTCGTCATTCCAGCTGGTCATAATGTGACATTTTAACATGTATTAAAGCATGTATAAAAATAACATTACCCAAGCAATTAACTTTACTACCTCTGCAAAGTTCTTAAAATTATTGTGTGGCTTCACGAGACAATAAAAACTGAAAACAAGATAAAAACAGTGTTGGGCGGCTAATAACTAATTATTAAACCACCTGCGACGACAATCGTGTTTGAGTGATTTTACACAGGTTTGAAGAAATTATGAACTAGGTGATTTTATTGTAATCATTTACTCTGTCAGTTGGAAAATAAATGCAAAATGAGTAGTAGTGATAGTATTTATTGAGCAAACAGTAAATAAACAAGTTACATTACATAAAAAACAATGTTAACTGTTCAACTTTTATAATAAAGCAATTTAACTATACGTCCCAAATACGAAAGCAATTGCAAATTAAGCGAAGAGGATAAAAAAAATTAGTACCTAGAACAATGGTTAAGTCTGTTATATACAAACAATAAAAGCAGCCTTTGGATTTGTAGATCGAGATACATTATAGGCCTACGTACTTATGAAGCACAAATTTAAGTACTCTATTGTTAGGCCTACTACTATCATCCAAACAGTCATATACCCTTTAAAAAGATTTTAAAGGAACACAAAATAAAGTTTATTTCACACAATTGTTAACTATTTGTCCACAAACCTACTATATTCCCGACATACAGATTACAAAACCTACATATCCTGACAAATATAGTATATGCTTAAATTACAAGCACTTCACCTGCATACTATTATCAGGACTGTTTTTCCACTAAGAAATGTTATAGTTTGTGGCACGTAGACTCCTCCCCATCACCACAGCACCAATCCTCCAGTCCTTTCCTAAACCTTCCAAACCCCCCTTCCAGTCACCAATTCCTCCCGCAGTGCATTCCACTCCCTCACCAGCATTGACGTTGTCTACCCCTTTCCTCCACACCCTCTGAATATTCTCACTGTTGCTACATTTACCCTTAAAAGTTCCCTTAGTTAATTTGCAGGCCAAACTTCCCCATTAACCCCTCCCCGTTCATCACCCTGTACAACCTGACCAGCCTTTCCACTCTCCTCCTGTCCCTCAACGGTTTCCATCCCAATTCCTTCATCATAACACTAGGCCTAAAGTTCCTTTCCTCCTACCCAGCCTGACCCTGCCTTTTATATTTATTCATCACCCACCTCACTGCCCTTCTCTGCACCTCCGCGTACGGATCTCACTCTGCGGCAGCATATGCCAATACTGAACCAACCATCGTACAATATGCCTTTTCCTTCACCTTACCACTAATTCCCTTAAGCATCCTCCCGAGCAGTCCTAAAGCCCTTTTCCCTCCTTTGTCCACCTTAGATCTGCCTGTATCACAACTCCTAAGTACTTATATTCTGTGGTTTCCTCCATCTCCTGCCCATCCATTTGTATACCTCTCTACTCACCTTATTTGAAACTGAACTGTTTACTTCAATATGAGAAAAGTAACAAACATAGCCGTGCAATAATAAAAACAACTCATCAAAATACCTACTTAAATCACTCTCACAAAGATTTCAGAATTACAGTATGTGTTGTGATGCAGCACGTCATGCCGGATTATGGGGTCTACTGAATGCAATTAAATAAATTTAAGAAAATAAAGTGGAACATTTTTGAAGCTTCTATTGTTCATACTAAGTGTGAATGTGTTGTTGCAATAGTGAAATGCAAAAATTTCATCATTATCTTGTTCAAAGATTTGTATAAAATAATGCTCAAGTTTATTTGCTACTCAGATTCTGGACATGAAATAGCAGGCAGTTGCCCAACTCTGTTACATGGTTGCAATCATGTGAGCTTTATTAAGCAGAACTAAGAAGGCTTAATACACTGCAGAACAAGCCTGCCATATGTGCTTGTACAGATATGTACACAGGGACACTACATACCTGAACTACATCCAACTTTTCTGCATCAATGAATTCATGTAATCAATAGATATTAAGAATTCTGATCGTTAGCTGCTTTGAATTATAACAGTTGAACATGTTTTACAAAGAATAAATTAATTTTAACTATACACAAGTAGTAAATTTAAGTAGCTGTTTATATTTAACTTACATGTAACACATTAACAGTACAGTATTATTGTTTAAGTAGTAAACAGTAATTAAAAAAAAAAAAAAAAAGGCCTTTGCAAAAGTGAGGGAAATTCCTAACTGCAATATTTTATACGATATATAGGACTATGTTAAAATTTGAATAATTTCAACACATTTTGAAATACAGTAGCAATTTTTTCCTTCCTTCTGTAGTACAATTTATTTTCACATGTGTGTTGTTCCATATCCGTTTATTTTTTCACATGGCCATGTCCTTGTAGAATATTGTAATACTGTACTTTCTTTCAAAAGTCAGAAATCTATTTTCTAGCTCCAACATGTACCTGGCCTAACTAAAATCACAAATGAATAACACAAATTTATGTAGTCTATAGAATAAGGTTACATTAAATCAAATACATTGTGGACATAATGTTAGCATATTCAATGATGGAATGATGGCTGGCAAAAGAGGACTGTGGGCTAGAGTCCTCCAAATATTAGGTACAATATATTTCTCATTTCATATATTGTAAATATCATGGAACAGTTATACTACCAAGGTATTATAATGTTTTTAGAAGCAGGCAAAAAATATTTTTTGGAAAATTTTGGAATTTTTGGAAATTTTGGAAAATTTTTGGAAATTTTGGAATTTTTGAAAAATTCCAAAATCTTTCAAAATTTCCCAAAATTGTCCAAAATTCCCAAAAATTCCAAAATTTTTATTTTTAAAGTGACTTGTAACCGATGACAAGGTCATCGGAGCCCTTATCCCAAAACTCCTCCAAAATATACTACTGCTTTTCAGTGCAACAACAAACTAAGTAACAGCATACAGAAGAAAGTGCTAATATAATGTTTGTAGAACCTAATATGTTTTTCTAAGGTTAAGTAACGACCGACAACGATGAAATTAAGAGTCAGAGTATGTTTTTAAGTATTTAATTAAATTTATTATGTTTTTACATAAATGCAAAATATCCGATTTTGTGTAAATTTCGACTTTTTATCGTCTGTACTGTTGTGTATCTTCTATGTATACAATATCCATGACATATAAACAAGAATAATAAATGGTCTTCAACTTGTAAAGAACTGATTTATTAAATATATAACAATTATGACATAACATGGCGCTGCGAACAAAGAACAATTAAGGGTGAGTTTTGAAAGCATATAGTTTAGAATAAATTATAAAATGGAAAACCTAAAACCACCACAACCAATGTGCCTGGAAGGAGATCTTGTTGCTAACTGGAAGAGATGGAAGAAGCAATTTAATATTTACTTAATTGCTTCTGGTGGCACAACTAAAGAGGAAGACATAAAGATTGCCACTTTATTACATGTACTCGGTGAAGAAGTTCAAGATTTATACTTTACACTAGACGTGCCGGAAGCAGATTTAAAAAAATATGATAAGGTATTGACACACTTAGATTCATACTTTTTGCCTAAGACAAACCAAAGTGTTGAACGTCATAAATTTAATAATCGTGTACAAGAAGAAAGTGAAACTTTCGATTCCTTTGTGATGGCACTTCGTAAACTAAGCACTAATTGTGGTTTTGAGGCTATACGAGATGACTTGATTAAAGACAGAATTGTTTGTGGGGTCAGGGACACTAGAATCAAGGACAGGCTACTTCGTGAGTCTGAATTAACCCTCACAAAAGCTGTACAAATTTGTAAGGCGGCTGAACAGACCCAAGTAATGATGAAGGAGTTCGATGAGAAGAGGACAGTACATGCAGTTAGACAGGAAGGCTACAAACGTGAGTCAGAAGATGAGTCTACACATTCATATCAGCAGCACAGAGGTTCTACAGAGTCGGGTAGGAAGTACAGCAATGAATATCGGCGACCGGAGTATCACAGGAGCCATACAGGTGGAGATTGGAAAGATCATTCCTTTAAGAGGAACTATTTTCAAAGGAATTACTCCAAAGAAGGTAGACCTCTGTATGATAGAATGACAGTGCAAACATGCAACAGATGTGGTCGTAATCGCTCTCACTTACAATGCCCCGCATCTAATGCTATTTGTTATAGTTGCAATAAACAAGGACATTTTTCACAAGTGTGTAGAACAAATTCTCAAAAAGAAAATAATGCAGTAAATGTTCTTAC
>PNEQ01050533.1:0-21549 GCA_003012365.1 Medauroidea extradentata
GTCAGTGGCTCCTGCCTGTTATGGCGAGCTTCGTCGCTTATTGGCTGCCCGAGGTTTGTAAATATCATCCCTGTGTCAGTGGCTCCTGCCTGTTATGGCGAGCTTCGTCGCTTATTGGCTGCCCGAGGTTTGTTGATATCATCCCTGTGTCAGTGGCTCCTGCCTGTTATGGCGAGCTTCGTCGCTTATTGGCTGCCCGAGGTTTGTTGATATCATCCCTGTGTCAGTGGCTCCTGCCTGTTATGGCAGGTTTCCTATTGGTCTGGCTGCCGGCCATCAGGGTAGCTACCTTACTCTGATTGGCTGTAGGCGTATCCACCATGTTGCTGGCCAGTGAAACCATTTTACTGGCTTGTGTTACTGAGCTTGCCGTCCTAGCGGCTATTTCACTTCTGTATTCCTAACTATTCTGTGACTCTGCTGCAACTTGGCACGGGTGTCTGGTCGAGGTTCGCTGTACAACCACGTATATTCAATGGTACACCCGACTCTTCAGGGATGTTTAAAATGATGTACCGTTTGCTAGCAAATAATTATTTTGCTGCATTTCGGCTTGTTTTCACAACAAAATATTAGTTATTTCAAGGGAAAAAAAATCAAAAATTCGGTTTGGTGTTTTGTAACAGAAAAATTCAAACACAAACGTTGATATATGAGTGATAAAAATTCCAAAAAGAATATTCGATGTATGTATTAATTTGCGTTAATTTTTTTCTAAACCACTGCTAAACTAAAGAGCGAGACCTTAACCGTAGACCCAAATCTCTCACTCACTCATAAGCATCGAAGTGTATGCAGTAATCACCATAGTTCATTGTTTTGGCAGCGTATCTTCTTACAGCTACGTCGTTCTAGTGACTGTGGTTGTTATATTAATGTCACCCAGGCACCATCCATCTTTGAATTGCTGATAGAGCCCCAAAACTCAAGGGAGCTAAAAAAAATCCGATCATTTGCATAAACCCTAAAGTCCCGGTTAATTCTTTAATATAAGCCAGTGTGTTTACAGGCTGTCCAGAAACGGACATGCTAATCTTAGGCTTAATTGAAGACGAAAATTGTAATGGAAAAATGTTGTACGTCGACATTTTACGTGCATGATGTGGCAACACTGCACGGAGTAATCCCCCTCATGCACCCCACATCCAGGCATTGTTTTGTGTGTGTTACGTCGAGTAAACGTAGAAAAATGTTTGCACAGCTCGGGATTTGAACATGCGCCCGATGGTCAATCTGCGGAGCGCAAGAGGGGACTCGGGCTACCCCGAGCAATATTGCCACATTCTGCACGTAAAATGGCAGCGTACAATATTTAGCCACAAACATTTTCGCCTCCAATTTAGCCCAGGATTTGCAGGTTGTGCTTATTGCTTATTATTAGAGATTATGGTTTATCGCGGAATTAGTTTGTGCCAACATATCCTTGAAAACACTGTAGTTAATTGCAACATGTATGATTGGGTGATGTACACCTGACACATCGTAGCTGTCTGCGGACCAATTACAGGCGTCGAATATTAGAATAGCGAGATTTTTATTGGCTTAGTCAAATAGGGCAACAGCTCCACGTACAAGCAAAAGCCAGTAATATTTTCATAAGCTGAACGTGCGTTGAGACCAAGCGATAAGTCAAGTTTTCCCGCGATAAACCATCATCTCATTATATACTGCTCGACCACAACTAGTCCAACGGAAAAAAATGCGAACTGACGTCTGCGCGCATCGGACGTAATACTGTGGCACAGGCAGCTGTCAGGTGCAGTACATTTCCCCTCCCTGTGACATATACTTACTACTAGCGCCACGCTTCTTCCCCTCACTCGAGGACTAGTTGTAGTCGAGTAGTACAGCCGTTTCGGGATATCCTGTATTTCCGACGCTGGTTACTAAACACATAGAAAGCAGTAAACACAGTGTGAGTTAACTTCTGATGCCCTGCATGGTATGTTTTAGTTCCATGTTGTCAAGGCGGTCTTCGTTGTGGCTGCACAGGGAAGAGCCTATGAACTTGAAGACACGCCGTGTTAGTGTTAAAAGAAGCAAGCAGCGGTTCTTGTAGGCGTGTGTTCCAACAACCACGTCTCTTCTCCGCGGCCAAGCTCGTCAAGGCGCCCCGCAATTAGTGCCGGAGAAAGCTGTTTCCATTCAATTACCCCCTCCACGCCGACCCTGCCAGCTTCGGTGTCGAGTCGCGAGACCCCTCCACCCGGGAAATTACTTTAATCAAGAGGTCGCCCACACCCCCTTCCCCCGGCCCATCACTTCCAGGGACGTAAGGGGATGTTCAAGGGTCAAGGCAAGTGGAAACCTGGAAAATTCCAGTTTCCATTTGGCCACAAGATAGAATTCAAACTACGTTAACAAGGGTTCCACAAACCTGGGAAAACAGGGAAACTCAGGGAAATAGGTTTCGGGACTCGGCAAATAGGGGCAAACTGTGCCAATAGAGCAGCAAGTCAGCGGAAATGACATGGTTGTGACATTTAAGCCATGGCCCCTACTTATGCAGTTTCAGTAAGTTTTATTTTTTAAATCCTGAA
Organism: Medauroidea extradentata; assembly: GCA_003012365.1. Lineage (NCBI taxonomy): Eukaryota > Metazoa > Arthropoda > Insecta > Phasmatodea > Phasmatidae > Medauroidea > Medauroidea extradentata. The sequence goes on from PNEQ01050533.1 coordinate 2,541, forward strand.
AGGGGGCAGAAGTCGCAAGAACTTTATGTATAAATATTGGAAATGGTTTGTTCTATGTAGCTTAATTTTTTTGAAAACATAAGTTTTTTAATATAATTTTGGCTACTTATTGAAAATCTAGCCTTTGTCCAAAAACATTTGTTTACCTTGCATGCTGATTTAGTACCTCTTTCTGCAATAAATAAATCTAGGCTGAATTAATTTGCTCTTCATTCTGTTTTTTTTTCCCTGATATTTAAGAACAGCAGGAATAAGAATCCTCGACAGCAGAAAAGAAGTGAAGTGTTTTTGGACGAACGCTAGATTTTTGTGATAATCAAGTTAATTTACATTCTAATTATTATGAATCTTAATTTAATTAGGTGTTTGTGCTGGAAAAAGTTTAAAAATTGCATATTTCTATTAAATGTATAACAAATAATCTGTTTATATAAACTGTGTGATGTTGTATTGTAATGATATTCGTTTTTCGCATGTAATTTCGTTCATTAATATACACTTTCATGTGGCTATACATTTGCATGTCCTTAGTTTAAAAAATGTAAAGAGAGAGAAAGAGAGAGAGAGCCTAACATGAGAGAGATGGGTAGCTGTGGATGTGGTGGAGGCTGCAAAAAAAGTATATTTAAGAGACCGGTCCAGTATTTCAAGCGCGTGTATGCAACCCGCATTAACCAATTTTAAATCAAGGCTAATCTTACTATCGCTATAGCTATAAGAGTATTACATATATCAGCGTTGTATTTGCGTTTTTCCAAAGCCACTGTTGTTCTTATTTTCACTGCGTTAGACGAAGTCAGATGTAAAGAATGGTTTATTACAAATCTTACAAAACAATTTTTTTTATCACTTTGACACTGGAACAGTTTTATATACTTGGTTTTGCAGAACGCAGCTCAAATATGAACGGCTGCATCTTTGATAAAATGCTAATATGAATTTAATATGCGCAATACTTTTAGTGCTATAGCGATAGTAAGGTTAACCTTGATTTTAAGGGCTTTCGTGCACGATAACGTCGCGCAGTGTTTTAGTTGTTGGATTTTCCTATGGGACTTTAAGCGGTGACCCTACTATTTTATTTATGAAAATTGCATAATAAAATCCAGCGCATGCTTTTATATTTTCATTTTACGATTCTGGTTGGTATATTTTTACATGTCAATAGTGTAAAAAAATAATTTTTGACAATTTTGAAGTGCCCCGAAATCATGCTTCTAAGCATGATATCGAAAAAACAGAAATAGAGAAGCATAGTTTTAAATGTGTTTTCCTTTCGTAGATAAAGATATCAAATGCACGTTTAGCAGTGTCTCTAAGAAAAAAACTTTCTCCTAGCAAGCTGCAGTTGTATAGGGCTCTTAAGGGTCTGCGTCACATCTTTTGCTAGTAATATTAGTTTTTCTTTCTTAAATTAAGGATATGACGAATAATCTGCAATGTTTCCTTATAGAAACATTACACTTTACTATTAGGTGCGCGTTATTGGATGAAGTCAGCACTGGGAGTTATTTACTGTTTATTCTTTGGTGAGAGAAAATTTTTATCTTAAAATTTAAATTATTTCATAGTTACGGTTTAATTTTTCGAAGATAGTATTCGTAATGAAAGGTAAAGTAATTTGCAACGTCTCTATTGAAATATTTACAATTAAATCTTGGCAATATTTTAATCAGGAAGGAATTAAGACAAATTCAAAACAATAAGGTACACGGGCTCTTAAACCCGGGGTCACGAGTGTTGGTACAGGGTGTAATTGGGACGGGGACATGAAGAGGGTGATGTTTAAGGGTCAAGACTTACGAGATACGCTGCTAACGACGCCTTCTTGTAACAAAGAAAAGTGGGAAGACACGGAAAGATGATGGTGCTAAGTCAAAGTCAGTTATCGTCTGACAGCTTGAATAATGTACCAGATTAGGTGATGTGTGAGACTCATTTTACAATCTTCCTGACGTATACCAGACTCGTAGGTACGTGACATATAACAGTGGCTTTTTATTGCATGATTTGTTTTCGTTTTATTTTTGTGCGTGTAAACTGAAGGAACGTGACTAATATCGTAAATAATAATAAATGTTATTATAGTAGACCTGTATCGCGTTTCTAAATTTGGTCCATGCTTATCAGCCATATATTGAAAGTTCTCTAGGATTTATACGTTTTAAATATTACAAGTATTTGCATAGGAAGAAATGTTTTATACCATTTAGTCTGTTTTTTTTTAACGCAGAATTTTAAAAGTCAGTTAATTTAATATTATTTTCGGTTTTTAAGTCCTGTGTACGAAATTTTGCAATCGTATGTTTTAAAACCTGGTATATAAAAAATCAATTTATTTCTAATTTTGAAATAATTATTGTTCTATATATTTTTTTTACTTTTACTCATTACAGGGTTATTTTTTCTGGCATGACTTCTAAGTTCCAAGGCTATAGTTTACCAGATTAATTTAATGTAATATATTAAAAATATATTGAAATAAATATAAATAATTTGAATAATTATTTTTTACATTGGTCTTCTCAAATTTGTATTATCATTCAGTTTTGAGCTATATTTAAAGTTTCAAGTCACTGGCTCATCGGGAAGTTAGTTTAAAATCGATTTCAATATTTGTGTCGAAACTATACAGACATTTCTGAGCTATGTTAAAGTTTCATGTGTCCAACTCATTGTAACCCCAGCTCATCGTTACCGAACAGACAACATGTGATTTGATTAATCGTTTTAAATTGGCAACAACAATATAATTAGAAAAACGACGACAGTCAGTTTTATTTCAAAATGTTTTACTGTAGAGATAAAATTCTTGCTTCAAGAACAAAAATTTTGTTCGTTGACTGATAAGTCAAAATTATTTGGTACTTTATGTAGCAAATATAGAAAAGTAACAATGTTAGTCTGGGTTGGGTAAAATTTACAACCTGAGGTGTTAAAATAGTAACCCGGGTAAAGTTTCCGTGCAGAAGAAGCTTTAAGAACGTTCCAGAGAGAAGGAATCATAATTTTATATTTGTAGAAACACTGTTCGTTTTGTGGACTTTACTTTGGAGTACATTATCTTCTGACAAAAAAAACTTAGCTCAGCCAAATTTCCTATAATTGCATTTCAATGTCATAATTTGCATGTTTTGATTTCATACGCCTTCGAAAACCAAACAAAATAATGAAACGAAATAGTTCACAGTGAAAATACATGGGATTGGCTAGGGCTTCACGTATATAAAAACCTATTTAGTATTTTCTAAAAAATTTTTAAATTCAGATTTTTTCCTACATTTAGAAATTTTTTAAATGCAAAATATGTTGTATTGGGTTTTTACATATATAAAGCCTTAGCCCCTGATATGTGTATTCACTATGAATTATTTCGTTTCATTATGATGATTGGTTTTCGGGGGTTGTACGAACTAAAACATGCAAATATTGACTTTGAAATGATATTAATAAAAACTTGATGAGCTAATTTTTTTAAGAGTGTAATGTTCACCGAAGTAACATCTACAAAACTGACACCGTTTCATACAAATAATAAAAAGTTATCTTTTTCTTTCTGGAACAACCTTAAGGTGGCTGCCTAGATAGAGGGCATTTGTGTGAGAGAGACACAAAATATATGATGCGTTAAGAGCGCATGTAATGCAATATCTTCTCTACCCGCAAGTCACAACTGGCGTGTAGTGGCTTACTGGTATTCTCTTACCTATGGCACTCTAAGTGGAGACCATATCATTTTATCTGTGGAAAGTATGGTTCAAAGTCCAGCGCATACTTCTATTTTTAGTTTTTCAAATACAGTAGGTAGTTTCTCAGATGGAGCAGTCTGAAGAAGTGTTTTTAGACATTTTGAACAGTTAAAAAACGTGTTTTTAATTAGCGTATTGAATTTTTAAACATATACGACTCATAATTCGCAGTGCGTGTTCTTTTCCTAGATATATTGTACGTTAAGTAGTTTCGTCACAAAGAGAATATTCGCCACTCGCCACAACACATTTAAATCCCAGGTAGGAAGCCGCCTTAATATAAGCACATTAAGAGCCTTGTAGAGCAGGCGGATGAACACTGTTGCAGCACAGACTATACAGTAATACAGACGTAAAATAGCGTGGCGGTTCATTTGATTGGGCAAACTTCACCGTTTATCGGCTGTCCAAGTTCGTTAATACCGGCCCCGTGTATGTTTGGTTTCTGAAAGTTACGACAGGTTTCCTATTGGCCTGGCTACCAACTGGCAGGGCAGCTGATTGGCTGTAGGCGTATCCGCCATGTTGCTGGCCAGGGAAGCCACTTTGCTGGCGTGTGTGACTGAGTTCGCTGTCCTACCGGCTATTTCACTTCTGTATTCCTAAATATTCTGTGCTTGCAGCGTGTTAGGAGAAAGTTTTATTTTAAGAAACACTGCTGAACGTGTGTTCGATACCTTTATCTACGAAAAAAAAAAAATAACACATTTTTCTCTATTTTTGTTTTCTAGATTTCTCGCTTTGAAACATGTTTACGGGGCACCACCTCAAAATGGTTAAAAATGGCTTTTCCAGACTGCGATCACGTAAAAAAAAAAAAAAAAACACAAACCGGAATCGTAAAGCAAAAATATAGTAACTAGCGCTGCACTTTCCGTAAATAAAAAAGTACGGTTACAGCTTGAAGTCCAATAGGTAAAGCCAACGTCCGAAACACTGGACACAATTTTCGCGCCCCGCACAAATGCGATATAATGGTTGTTAACGCACGAGCCAGTCCAGATCTTATCACCTGCCTGTTTTCCGTACCTCAAACGCGGCATCTAGTCCCTGCTGTATAGCCCTCTTAAGAGTGCGTGGTAGATAAATAAACGCTGAAAACATCAATTGATATCTACGCTTTTTTCGAAGCCAATATGAATAAAATACTCAATGACAATCCTAGATAATGGTATTTGCCAACTTTATGAGTAAATATTTATCCAGAATTACTAATTCGTTACGAGTGATCTCTTGCGCCGCAGTTAAATGCACGAGGTTCCGGCGTCAGAGATTGTGCCTCAGAAGTTCGTAACACTGGAAACTATTTTGTTTAAAACGTTGGCTAAAACTATTGTCTAGGATTGCTATTGTTTAATTTTCACAAATTGGCTTCAAGAAACCTACAGTTATAGATTAATGCTTTTAGCGTTGAATTATGTACCACGCCCTCTTAAGTAAGAAATGAAGTGTATGTATGGATTTAATCGTGCTTAAAAGTTAACTAACGAGGTCAAATTAAGTATGTTATTTTATTAACTGAACGGTCTTCAAAACTGCTCACAGCCACATGCGATCGCCTGTGCAGAACTTTTTCCCTCGGTGGTTGTGGAAAGGACAAGTTGACGATGTGCCTGCTGTGGGGCGACGAAGCTGGTGGATGTCCTGCGAGAGGACTCGCTCACGGATGAACGGACATTGAGCCCACGGCAGAGAGGATCACAGGACTTGCGCATGTGGTTCCTTTGATTGCCACACAGACGTTCCTACAACCGCTGATGAATTAGCTCTGCTCCACGCCCACGCTTCGTTATAGGCCACGACCTTCACTTCAACAAGCGGCTAAGTGCCTTGACAACCCCACCCAGAGGAAGCCAGTGAACACTCTGAAACACCATCTTGCCTTGAACGATAATTTAATAATATTGTTTATATTGACCTCACACTTTAACTTTTGATTACGCTACAATACATGCACTGGTTTTACTTAGGTTATCTCGTGTTAGTTAAAAAGTTGCCGGAAACAATAATTTATATGAAAGGGAAACACTAGGGTTTTATAAAAGTGCTAACTTTATCCGGAACCACCTGTACACTGCGTTAAGGACAATGGCGCAAGTAAATATTTCATTTACGCTATTTTTCTCGCTGCAAGCAATCCTAAAGGCATGTCAACAGTTTTATTATTTCATGCTGTAGATGTTAATCTGCTTCAACTTTTTTACATTTATGGACAGTAAATTTATCCCATACTGTCTGACATTTGTTAGAAGCTAAGGAATAAAACAGAAATTTTTATATTACAACAAATGTCTGATAATACGTAAGTAATTTGTTATCTAACAATACAAAAAGGCGTGTTAAACTAACATTTAGAACGTGGAATGTCAAAAATGTTTATAGGTCTACAGGAAAGCTTGTAGCGGGGAAACTATTCTAAATTAAAAATGGCCGTCCACCATTTACATTAAGGGCGCCGCCTACCCGCGCGTGAGAGGCTCAAAAGCGGCGGAGCAGTAAGGTCGACCTTGAAGTGCGCATCAAATACCGCGTCGCCTCAAATAACCAAGCGCTGAACTAGCGTGGAAGGTTCCCGCCGAACAGTTTTTACTATGGGACATCAAGCGGTGACCATATAATGTTGTTGGTGGAAAGTCTGCAACTACGTTCACTGCAGGTCGCAATCTGAGTTTCACATACATCCGGTTAGTACATTTTGAAGTACGGAAGTCTGAAAAGGCCGTTTTTTAGCCATGTTCGAGGGCTTATAAACAGTGTTTTTAATGAGCGGTGCGTCTTAACAATGAGGTTCTGACCTTGTCTGAAGTTTGTTTTCTTTTCGTACGTTGGCACAATGGGCACACGTGAAATATTTTCGTAGAAAAAAACCGGTTTACGAACACATTGCAACGCATTTGAAGCGTGGGTAGGCCGCCTTGGAGGAAGTGTTTTGCGCATTCGAGGCCTAGAAGTGTGGAAGCGATAGGGACGACACAGCACGGGCATCACTCCTCCCCCTATCCTCTAGGTGCAAGACACTGAACTGGTTTGTATTCATCTCACCGGTAGCACGCCTCTATGAGACGTACATTGGTGATCCTGTCATCTTATGAAGTGATATTAAAGAAAAATATGTATTGTACACGCCTGTACTTTTTAAAATATTCTGTGTCAAGATGTTCAAGCTTAAAAAGAACCTGAAAGACAACCATTTTAGCCATTTTCAGTCGCATAAAATATGCTTTAAGAGGACGTGGTACTTAACTCAACGCTAAAAGCATTAATGTATAATTGGAGTTTTCTTGAAAGCAATTTGCGAAAATTAAACAATAGCACTCCTAGACAATGGGCTTAGGCAACGTTTTAAACAAAATTGTTTCCAGTGTTACGAACTTCTGAGGCACAGTCTCTGATGCCGGAACCTCGTGCATTTAACTGCGGCGCAAGATATCACGCGTAACGAATTAGTAATTCTGGATAAATATTTACTCATAAAGTTGGCAAATACCATTATCTAGGATTGTCATTGAGTATTTCATCCATATTGGCTTCGGAAAAGCATATAAATCAATTTATGATTTCAGCGTTTATTTATCTAACACGCACTCTTAAGGGCGCGGTGTACAGTAATTTTCATCACCATGTTTTAATTTTTTATATTTGTACCAGATTTTTTTTCTTGTTTTAGACACAAAATGTGACTGAATTTTGCTCTAATAAAATTTTTTTATCTCGCATAGGTTATGCGTAACGGCGCGTTAAAACCGAAATTTGCATGTTTCCGTTTTAAGGACAACACTAAAACCAACTTACTTACCAAACTGAAAAAAAAAAAAAAAAAAAAAAAAAAAAAAAAAAAAAAAAAAAAAAAAAAAAAAAAAAAAAAAAAAAAAAAAAAAAAAAAAAAAAAAAAAAAAAAAAAAAAAAAAAAAAAAAAAAAAAAAAAAAAATTCACCGTGAATAACGATGTTGTAGGCTACAAATTTACCTATGTTAAAACACAAAATAATTTTAAAAAAATTGAATTTTTAAATTTTTACTTTACATTTCAGCATTTTTTTTAAATACGAAAAGTTTTTTCTTTGTTTTTATGCACGTGAAATTGTATCCTACGACGTATTTATCCACTGTGAATCTTTTTTCAGTTTGGTTTGTCAGTTGGTTTTAGTGTAGTCTTAAAAACGGAAATGTGCAAATTTTTACTTAAACAAGACATTACGCGAAAACTATGCGAGATGAACACATTTAATAAGAGCAAAATTTAGTCTTATTTTGTGTCTAAGATAAGAGAAAATATCTATTACAATTAAACGTTCTTCGAATGTTATTCCCAAGCAGATCTCATTCATGCGCGATGAGTAATTTTTCGAATAAGTTTGTAACGTTCGATGCTCTGCACATCGTTCAGCGGCTTGGGCAGGCTGATACCTTAACGACAAAGTGAGCATTTTTAACACCTTAATTAAACTTTTTTTTTTAATTTCAGCTATTCAACAACATTCCTCTGCTTTTTGACATGGGCAATGCTACGTGAGTAATGCTGTAAATCGTTACAATAAATACGTTTATTCTGTATAGTTCCTGATTTTTTAATTGCGCTACGTCTCGTCAACAGTGAGGTAGTTAGCGACGGTTGCTTACAACTTTACACAAAGACACGAACTAGAGAAGAATCGGACTATTAACTTTGAAGGCAATGCCACGGAAACGAGCAAAAAAACAGCAGCTCTACGAGATATTTCTCTAGTGTTGTTAGTAATCCTCCATGCCAGCCTCTACCAATACTTTCTAGAGTATTTCCATTACTTGTACTAAAGGCGATTCGGAATAAAGTGAACACTCAAAAAATCCCTGCTGAATTTTTATTTTCAGCCAATTCGTATCTTTCCGCGCGTAACGGCTAACTACGTGAAATACATAACCTCTCTGGACAAGTCACTTGATGTTTGCGCGTCTAAGATAAATTATGCAGTCGGTAAAAACCTATATAGTCCGATAAAAAAAGTTTATTTACTATAGAGAACTCAAATATGTCGAATTTATTTTATTTTGTATCAGTATTGTTGCAATTACATTAGAAAATGCACGGAAATACACTCGGCAATATGATGCCAACCGTAAAACGAGTAAGGTAACTATTCTTAATGTTAAATTTTATGAAGTAACGGTTAGTGATTTTTTTCAAAGGTTATATCTTTAGTGCTCACTATATTCCGAATGACCTATACCCCTGTCCACGCGCGGATCATCTACCAACGACAAACTCAACATCGTTAAAACTGGAGAATGCCACAAACGTGCAAAACACAAACAAAAAAAAAGTTTCTCTATTGATTGTGTTATCACAATATAAATGCAATACATAAGGATTGTAAAAGGACCAAAATATACAATATATGATAATCACTTATATTTTAGGAAACCCAAAACAGCTTCTCCTCATTATGAGCATAAGTGTCTGGGTCGGCGCGCAAGGTTTCCATCCGTAGCAATTTTTCTGCCGAGTGGCAAGATTGGAGAGAAAACGACATTTCGGGAAGGACCGGCAGGGGAGCAATCCATTTACACGCCCCTCACCCAGCCTTGCAACTCAGAAATGGCGTACACCGTCACAAACCACCCCAGAATCCGCCTGGAGCAGCGATTTCGGGAAACCAGGGAAAACCTAAATCAAGATGGCTGACGCTGGGATTCGAACCCGGAACCTCCCGAATGAGAGTCCAGCGTGTTACCGTTGCGCCACCTCGCTGGGTTATTTTCCTTGAGACGCGGTCTTCAAAAGTGCTTTCTTGGCCGTGAACAGCCTATAGTACTGCAGTTGCCTACATGGATTCTGGCTAGTTGAATCTACAGCCAGTGACACGCTGGTCTGCGCGGCTCTGATTAAATATTATAGTTTTTTATAGGCGTGACGCACAATATATAACTACTATGTGTCATGTTGCGCTGTAAAATACGCACACACAGAAGCGAAGAGGTTACGTGATAGGTAAGTTGCTGTTAATATGCTCCTATAGACTGTCACGGTAAAGTGAGCACTGCTTTAGGCTCGGCGTCACTCGCCACACAGTATAAAAAAGTACATTTACAAAGAAATTCGTGTAACGTAATATCACAACATTATCAGTCAGATAATAAAAGTAAGATGTCAGAAACCTTTTAAAGTGGTTACAAATGACGTAAACAATTTTGGGAACTAGTAAAATAATGCTAATGAGCAGATTTTTAGAATTGAAACAAAATAAACTTGGGAAACCTTTAACATTTTACAAAACATTTCGTACTTTCACAAAAAAAAGTTTGTGGAAACTAGTTTCCAAAAAAAACTGTTCGTAACACTGCAAGCAATTATTGGAAAATGAACCAGATATTAGCTGTAAATATACCAAATTTGTTTGCAGATTTACAGAAATGTTTGTAAATATACAAAGAAATTTGTAAATGTACAAGATTTTTGTAAATTTTACAAAATATTTTCGTACAGTAACAAATACTTTTTTGGGAACTGGTTTCCAAAAAAAAAAACTAAAATTTTTTTGCTGTGGGTATTGAATTATTTTATTTTTCGCTCTTATGAAATTCTGAGAAAAATAATGTGAGCTATGTTATTACAATATCAATTCTATTTACCTTACGCTACAATAAAATCGTCGCAGTGAACTTTTAACGTATATTTAAGCCGCAATCAGTCTTAGCACATTGAGAATATAAAAAAAATATGGCTGTACTGATTTCGTCTTAAATATACGGTAGAAGTTCTTCTGAGATGATTTTATTGTAGCGCAAGGTAAACAGAATTGATGTTTTAATAGCAAATTTCACAATTTTCTTCTCAGAATTTCATATGAGCTAAAAATAAAGTAATTCAATATGGCGACTGATGCCGAGCCTTAAACATTCCTTTCAGCCATTTTGCAATCATTTTTACTAGTATTAAAAATAAAAGATTCTCTGAAACTAAAAACCAGCGTAACGCGCCATTATTCTCTTAATTTAGCATGTTTGGCCTCAATAAAACACAGTTTTGAGATATCACAAGTGTTAGGAAGTACTCAGTTTAAAGTGAACTGACTGTATCAGATACTACCGCGCTTATCCGCGCATTCAGAGCTTAAAAAAAATTGAGGGTTTATTCAGTTCCAGCTGAGGGTGCAAGTGAAGACACGTTTTACTTAGTCTGCAGCTGCGCAGGTGCAAATATCAGGTAGTGGTATTTAATCGAGGTCCATGTACCACTTTTTAGTAAGCTCTCACAAAATAATCATTAGCTAGTTGATCTTCCATGATCATAGGTCTACGATGCGTCCGTTTGGAGTATTCAGTGCACATTTCTATCTGAGTTTCACATACGTCCGTTTAGCATGTTTTGAAGTAGGGCGGTCTCAGAAGGACGTTTTCAGCTATGTTTAAGGACTTCAAACAGTGTTTTTAATTATTGTGGTTTCTACAATGACGTTCCGTACTTGTCCGACGTGTGTTTTCTTTTCGTGCATTGGCACAATCGGCACGTTTGGAATAGTTTCGTAAAGTAACGTATTTAGGAACTCACTGCATTTCATTAGAAACGCTTGTTAGGCGGCGCCCTTAAGAGTAAGTTGGACCTGGCTCATGAGATGTGACGTAGCGTGGTACGAAAAGTGTTTTTTCACGTATAACTATTAAACGTGTTTTCAATATGCGTGTCTACTAAAATAAGACACACTTAAAACTATGTCTCTAGCGATGTAAAATATCGCTCGCTTATTAAAAACGTAATTACAAAGCTTCTCAAAAGTGGTAAAAATGGCTTTTTTTATAGATTGATGTATCTTGAATACTACCAGCCGTAATTGTAAAACAAAATGCTAGTGAATTGCGTTGGACTTTTCCTCATATTTTCCACAAATAAAATAATAGGGTCACAGCTTAAAGTCCTGTTAAAAAACACTTTCTACGAAAACACAGCACGCTAGTTTAGTTCTCTGCGCTTAGGGGCGAAGCGGTGTTAACGCACGTATTGGAGTCGACTTATCGCCCTTCCCGTTTTCTTGCTTCAGACGGAAAAAAACTTAGGTCCAACTAACTCTTAAGCCGTATTTCCCTAAATACCCACCTACCCTTCCTTCCCTGCACCGTGGTCTCTGGCGTGTGTCGAGTGCAGAAAAACCCAAAAGAATACCTAACGTTTATCCCTATCTTTGTTTGAGTAAGTTTTATCGTTACTATTCGAACTTATACACAAGGTCACTTTTTAAAGTAAATTTCTCCAAAGTAACAAAAAAGTTTACAAAAATTTTAACTGAACCGTACTTCAAACTGATGATAGATATGCAACGGTTTTAAATAAATAATACCCAAAGGAAAATTTTTATGGCGACTATTTTTCGTCGACTTCTTTTTAGCCTATACTTTTGCGTTGACAATACTTTTCCCGGCTATATTTCCTTTACTTAAGATTTTTTTCCGAATCGAAATCTGGGTTTCTTACCTCAGAAAATAATTATATTTTTGGTGTGTAAACATGCCTTTACTGTGAAACTGAGTAACGGAACGGAAAATATTTTTATAATATTTATTTTACGAAAATAACTGCTAGATAATACTGCCATATTTACAACTACTACATTCCAAATATATAATTTGCTTTAGTTTAAAAAAATGATACTGCCTGCTGGCGAAGATTTTGTTGAAATTTTTCCGTCTATTCTGATTATGGGATAGATTACCAGAAATATTGGTTCTATGTTTGTCCCCTTGTAACTACTTTTTAAGATTAAATTTTGACCTTCAGATTCAGTCATGGCGTGCATCAGCACTTGATAGATTTCTTGTAAGTTGTAGTGTGCTTTACGTCATCCATACTTTCTGATGTGACACTGAAATCCCTAATTAATTAGATAAACGTTCTTACTTGTTTTTTTTATAATATAAAATATATGTTACGGACAAATTTAATTAAATCCAAATTTAAAGGAAACTACCACCTTAAGATAAACAGTGCCAAAATAAACCAGCCTAAATTATTGTTTTTATTCGTAACATTCTGCACGCATACCGGAATATTAAACATAAGTGTTATACGTCGTCGGTACAAAATGACTGCTTTAAAAATCAGCTGCATATGTAAGTCGTCAAGAGCCGGCCTTAGATCTCCCGTGATTTCAGACTCCGATCTCGTAAAATAGTTAAGACCGTTGGACCCGTTCGAACTAATTATTTGAAATTAATTAAAAATAATAATCAGTTACTAAACAAGAAAAGGGTTACATTTTTCACAAAGGAAAACTTGTTTTGATTTTATATTCCTTGAACAGTTAGTTGTCGAAGTCGCAATTTTGACGTTTTTGAGTAGCCAAAATAAGAAAAACTCAACGGCTTGTCAAACTGATACTACGGTGACAACGAAATAATGTGTTCCATATTTTAAATACAGAAATGGGCATATGTGGTAGAAAACCTAATGCACTTAAATGCAATGATATTTTGCGAAATTTTTAATTAAGTTTGACATTTATATAAAAAAAAAAAAAAAAAAAAAAAAGACACGTGTACGCGGAGAACCCATATACAAGTCTTCGAATAAACAATGATCAAGAAATTCTACACAGAAACAAGCAACTTGGCTTGTTTTCTCTCTTCTTTTAGTTTTTGCTGTTTGTTTTTCTTAGTCTCGTTCTAAATTTTCTGGGACGACATATATCAGAATGGTGTATGTCCACAATACTACAGTTTGTCATTCTGTCCCATTGCAAGAAACATTCAAAGATATTACAGACAGTTTGATCATTGTGTTTAGATTTTCTTATTCTGGCTTCAATAAAACCTCGAAATTTTGACCTTTGGCAGTTAATTATACAAAAATATACAATCACTTCGTTTTAATTTGTGGAATTTATAACTATTGTAATGTTTACTAATTTACCATAATTTCACGTAAGTGTAAAATAATGAGAAGGAATCGGTCCAGTGCACTGGAAACTTGCTTTACGCGAGCAATGAAGAACAAACCATTTCACGTTTTCGTGTGGAATACTGCGAGCACAGAACAATTCTATCCTCTGCCCGTTCCAACGGCCCACATATATAACAAGTTCTTTCTCTCCTCTAGTGGCATGTAGGATATCTTGTAACCCCTCGTAGAGCGTCTTACTTAATTTATGCACAGGCCAATGTTCTCCGACATTGTCCCGTGCGTCGAGACACGAACTTCCCCTCGCCCGGAGTTGTTACGTGACGTCACTCCGTGCCCTTGCATAATTTACCCCGGCCCGCCCTGGAGTGGTAATCGAGTCCCTTGTGTCTGGGGAAGGAGGGGGGTATATGGGGCGCCCTATCTACATATTTCACAGGCGAGTAGAACTGGCAGTACCTAGTGGTGTTCATACCGTCTCTTCCTCTATATCTTGCGTTACCCCCCCCCCCTCTCCCCAACAACTATCAGCCCCACGACAACGACTCCACTATGAACCGCTCCTAGCGTCGGCCATGAAACCCAGGACGGGAGAATGCCATTACCTCCCCCGAGTTTAAGCCCCCCGGGCCAAGTGCTGGAAACCATAACGCCTGAGTGGATGGTACACGAGGACAGTCCCCTGCGCGACGCACTTTCACGAACTCTGGCTAGCTAGAGCTCCTGAAGGGGAGAAACCTTCGATATCTTCCTTACGTTTTTTTTGTCGAGCACACTTACATAATAATACATGTGAAAGTAATGTATCTTCCCGAAATACGGTCCTTTTTTGATAAGAGCAATTTTCTTCTCAGATAGTTATAGGTATTCTGCGGATTCTGTTAACTTTCAACCATAACATAACACAACATCGAAGAATCGAACATTACAGAAAACAATATTCGTAAGAATAAGAATTCCAAGACAGAAGAAATAAGAATTCGTAAACAATATGGACAAAAGATTGGAAGAGACCACATGATTAGGAGGTGATGGAGCTCTGGAAAAACAAATAATACAGCAAAGTAATAAGAGTAATTGAAACGAAGGGGAAAAAAAATAATAAGCACCACTACCCCTCCTTCTTTTCTGTTTTCATCACTCTTTACGGTTTTTATTTTCAACATTTAACTTCGTAATTTCAAAACTGAAGGAAGGTGCTTACTTAAATTATTTTATTTCGGACCGTTTACGACATTGAAGTCATTATTCGTATTCTAGTTTTCAGTGGTTATTATTTCTCCAGACGCCATTTTGTTAGTTATTTGCAGCAGTATCACATTTTCACTTCAATGTCATAAACGAAACGGATAATATATTTTATGTTCCTAGAATGTTTTAAAATAATACAGAAGAAATATTAAGTTATAATCGATTCCAATGGACATAAATCCCTGAGACAAAGCAGAAAAAGTAAAGGAAGTGAACAACTGAACGTTTATATTCATACTTACATTATAGTTGATAACACATTTGGCGATTGCAGGTTAATTACTGTACTGTTAATACATATAACAATTTATGCTCTGCTTTTGAGAAAGTGAATAAAATAATTACGAACAAGTAACACAATTTTGTTAAGATGTTTGTATTTTATGGTTGTGTAGTTATTTCTTCAAGTAAATCTATATTCCTTCTGCGTAGTCAAAACTTGTTGATTTACAACAGTCTCATAAGTACAGGATTGCACATTAGTTCTTACACATTAGCACTTCACACCAGCACTTCCCTACGCCCGTGTTACATCATAAGAACATTATTTTCATAGAAGACTCCCGAAGTAGGCTACAATTCGTCTTCTTCTTGCCCCTCTTTAATACCAACGTTAGAATGTGTATCATGAAAAATTGAGAAAGATTTTCAGAATTGCCATGTTCACAGTATAATTATAGTTACTTCATTTAACTTTTTACCGAACTAAATACAACGAATTGTTAATGACATGCGTTAGTATAGATGCATCATTCCATTTCGCTGGTATTTCGTTGTAACATTTATTTTACGTTATAGTTGTCCGACGGAAGAGGAAACCTTCGGCAATCTTCGTTTAAAGATTTGTTTTTCCCTATCCCAAGTTACGAGGGCCTGCTCCACGCAGAGCTATAACAGCAGCTAGGGTGCTCGCGTTCCATAAGACGATCCGGGTTCGATTCCCAGTGGGAACACAGTATTTTCGCATGTTGGATCGTACGTACCCTATAATGCCGTTTGTTGGTGGGCATATTCGGTATGTCCCGGTTCCCCGCCCTCATTCTTCCGACGTTGTGTTATGCTTACCTCATATTAAACTGCAACAACACTGCGATTTCACAAATGTTCACTTTTGACGCGTGGGAACAGTGGAGCGATAAGAGCCATGGTAGAACGCCCGACGAGAAGCATATCGCCTCTATTCACAGCGCGCCAAACTGGCCTGCAAGGTTTTCCCTGTAGTCTTTTTCCTATGGGACTTTTAAGAGGTGACACTGAAATTTTGTTTTTGGATAGTATGAAGAAAATACGAATGTACGTCGTATCTAGTTTTGTATTTTACGATTTGGGTGGTATTTTCGAAGTAACAGCAATCTAAAAAAAAAAAAAAAAAAAAAAAACTGTTTTTAGTTATTTTGAGAGACACGAAAATCATGTTTCTAAGAAGCGTGTTCAATTTCCAAAATTATAGAAGCATAGTTTCAAGTGTGTGTTCTTTCCCTAAATAAACATAATATGAATAAGTTTAGCGGTTTCGCGTAAAAAAGAATACGTGTGACAACGCTGAAACACCGTCCATGCGCCAGTCGAGGACTCATCTCAATACGCCATTGCAATAGTATGTCCTCCCAGAAATCTTAGTAGAGGACTAAGAGAAAACAAAACTTGTTTGGCTGACTTCAACACTTCCATAAACCAAAACATCAGAACATGAAAGATCACATAAGTATGGACCTAGAAAAATTCGCGTTTTCTTTGAGGCACGAGTTAGGATTCAAACAACTGAATGCTTGTTTCACTTTCGTAATTGGAATTTGACTTATGTCATCACTACTGCTTGGCGCTGAGCTAATAACAAAGAAGCAACGAACTGTAGGCCCCTGTTTTTCGCGAAAAGAATTTTGCCCCAGTTTGCTTCAGTGCCTTACGTGCACATCTGAAATTCTGCTTCGTGGTTATTGGCAGCGTGTCTGTGTGAAGAGACACGCGTCATTTGACTGAGTCAATTACAATAACGTTCCTGCAACACCACACGTCTGTGAAGCCCTGTTGCTTTTACACACCAGATGGTAACTTCTACAGAACATATTGTTGAAGGAACTGTCCAGAGTAGTACCAACAACCAAACTGTTTTGTTGTCTCTGTTTTAACACACGTATGGTACCTGCAACTATAATCTTTTTTCAGTGTAGAATCCGAAGGCTCGTTAGAGTTAAAATATCCAATCACTGTTTATGAAACAACACTGCAGATGTGCGCGTAAGACACCGAAACAAAGTGAGGCAAAATTCTTTTTGCAAAAAACAGGTGTCCCTAGTCACATGGTATTACTGTGTCAGCGAGCAGCCAATGAACAACTGTTGTCTGTTTCAGTATATATATACACACACACACACTTGGAGGCTAGCCTATCGGTCAGTGAACCCGAGAATTTTCCCAGTCTCAATTTATGGACACCCTGTATAACTGACTTATTTTATGTTATCACTAGGACCCGGTAGTTTTCGCGAAAATATTTTTCCAGCACTTTGTTTCAGCGCCTTACGTGCTCACCTGCATCTCTGCTTTGTGGTCAGTGATTGGATGCCGTAACACCCACAGTCTGAAGGTTAAACCCGTAAATCACAGACGTGATGTGTCACAGTTATCCATGTACTGATTGGCACAGTCAAATGAATAATGACTCTGCACAACAGCACTCTGCAAATAATCACGAAGTTGAGCTGCAGGTGTACACGTAAGGCACTGTAACGAAGTGGGGCAAAAATCTTTTCGCGAAAACTACCGGGCCCTAGGTATCGCATTCATTAACTTTAATTAGAGACACTGGAAAATCGCGGGAATTGTTGACTACTTGCTAGGTTCCAACATGCTGTATCCTAACACTGAACGTTTCGTATCAACATTGGCTACCGTTTATTTGAAGCATTGTTTCTCTCTACAACAGGCCCAGTTAGAACTGCACAGCTTGAACACACAGCGTGTATGATTCGCCACAAAACAGTTCACACGTATCACGATTAATATACTATAGTTTATTGGAGACTATGCTAAATATTTTCGCGATTTTCCGGTGTCTCTAACTTTAATGTCCCAAATATACCAATAACACTACCATAGTTATCCTCGCTACGATAAGTAAACTTTGATGTCATCGATGCATAAACGTGTCTGTATGTCTGTAACGTATGCTATCCTACAATATTTATCCGATTGTGATGGGACTTCGGTGAGTTATAGTGCGTGCGCACCGGAAAGTCTATGACAAAAAAGTAGCCATATTTATAAAATACGTGATTGTGGAGAGGGGGCAAAAAGAGGCAGGGATTCAAAACGGCGTAACCAAAAATTAGTGAAATACGTTTGTAGAAATGTTGTTAATGACCCTTAACACAGTTTTGCGCTATTTAGAAATCTAAAATAAAAAAAGCAATTAGAATTATTTTTACCGTAGTTATTATATTTGGTATTATCATCAGTATTAATATTACTACTCAAATGAATATTAAGTGACGAGAAGTTTTTATTACACATGCCGTAATCATTACTATTTCATTTTTGGAAATATTTAGTTTTTGCAATGACATTGAAAGTATAAATACTTATTTTTACTCATTTCTATATATTATTTGGAATACGTGTACTTGGAGCGAACTTTTGCAGGACTCAAATAGGCATTAAATTGAAAACTACGTGAATGATTCGCGGGAGCTATATAGTAGGGAATAAAATGTAAACATAGTTTAATAGCATTATAAAGTAAGTTTGGCTTAAAAAACTTTCACGCAGCTGTTTCAACTGCTATAGCTTCAATGCAGTAACTTTTTCCACACAGCGTAATTTAATAAACTACTCTGGCGTAACGAGTTATGGCTTGAGATTTTGGTATGTCGCGAAAATGTTTTGTGCCAACATACCCTTGAAAACACTATAGTTTCTGGCAACTTGTATGATTAGGTGATAAGTAGTAGGGAATAGGGCAAGCTGGAACAGGGGCTGGGGGCTGTGGAGCCGTGGAGCCTCTGATGACGCAATCAAGATGGCCGCCGTGACGTCACTGGCCGCCATCTTGGATTACGTCACAGTCCGCCATCTTGTTTGACGTCACAGTCCGCCATCTTGTTTTTGGTTTTTGGATTTTCCAAATTTGGATTTTCCGAAT
>PNEQ01050536.1:0-26342 GCA_003012365.1 Medauroidea extradentata
GGACAAACTTAAGACTGTTTTTCGCGTGGACAGCTATAGCTACTTATCCTGCTGCAGAATTAGTTCAACTAGCCGCTTGGACATTCTAACACTTGATGACTGAAGTACCAATCTTGTGTACAAAGAGGTTTTTCAATTAAAGTAAATATTATCAGTTACGAATAATACTCGCGAGCAAAGCCGCGGGGGACTGCTAGTTTTCGATATAAAATTTAATTTCGTTTTGTATTCATACTTCAGATGTTTCATAACAATAGAATTTATCACATTGTGTGTGTCCTATGATGCGGGTTTTATTGAAAACCTGTAGGTTGTAATTACGTTATCTTGAACAATTTAGGCTAGCCACTTTATAAGTGTTCATTCGTAATATGTACATATGCCTACGTGTAACGCTTAGTGAATGTGTGCAAATATTTGTTACAATGCAGTACAATGTGTAATAATAAAAACAAAATTATTTACACAGTTTATTAGGTCGTGGATATGCAAGGACAAATGATATGACAATTTAATATTAATAGTTAATATAATTTTCTTTATAAATAAACATTCTGTTTATCAAACGCATACAAATTCGAGTTGATGTTTTAGAATAATTTATTATACTGGAACTGCGCCTAGGACACAAGAAAAAATAATAATAATATAATTTACAGTTCCCGCCTGTGGCAGGGTCTGCAATGCGATGTGAGGAGGCAGACCCCGGTATTAGCCAGCTGTTCTACCTGAGAAACAGTCCTGTCGCTAGAGGCCAGACGGACGAATGAGTGACGATGCATGAAATGCTGATAGAGCAGCACCGGAATGAAAGGGTGAGGGAAACGGGAGAACCCCGAGAAAACCCACCGGGCAGCGGCTTCTTCCGGCACAAAAGCCACATTGGAAAATTCGGGTGACCTCGACGATGATCGAACCCCAGTCCGCTAGGTGAAAGGCCCGCGCGCTTGCGCTGAGCCACCGCTAGGAATATTGTCTCTCTTCCGACAACTTTAAATGAAAAATTAAAGGGAACATTGGCAAATAGACGTCACTGTTATGTGGCATCCGCGTACACAACAAATATGAATTTATTGTGCTAAAAGATATGGACCCTGAGACAGAGTACAAACTATTCTACAGCGAACTACGTGCAGCACAGGTATCTGTAACAAAGAACATAGTTGGTAGAGAGTCGGCCTGTGACACGAAATGTCCTGGGTTCTAATCCCGTGTTAGGTGTGAGAATGAATTTGTGTCTGTCTCGCTGGTCCAAGAGTTGAGAATAAACTGTCATCTCTGTCTTGTCCTCGATGTCGAAGAGAGTCCCAAAATAAAAAAAAATTAATAAAAAATTATGTTTAATGTGTAATAGATTTATTGGGCTTTTCTGCTGGGTTTATAAAAGGACAGAATACAAGAAATAAATAAAATATGGGGGCAAATGTCAAAATGCTTCGAAAATGTCTGTAAATATTCCACTATTGGGCGAGTCCATTACAGAATATACACGAAATGAATGATAAAATTGAAAAGTAGTCCGAGTTAGAAGTTTCTTAAATAATGTCAGTAGGTAAATATTGTTTGTGTACTGGGTACTTACAAAACGTTGATAGACTGTGTTATGTTATAACACAAACACATCTATTATACCTCGTGTAAATGAAATCAATGTAGTACATTATAATTTATGCAGCTTTCTCATCTCGTTATTTTGAGTAAGAAAACATGTTTAGGTAAAACCTTACTTATTATATAGCTGGAGTTGTAAGTCACTATTGTCACTCAAGCCCATTTTTCTGTTAATAGTCAATTAAGATTCAAGGCTCAAACATAAATTACTATTACATTTTCTTTTAAACATGCAAAAACACCTTAACAAAAATGGAATTGTGACCCAAATAATTGTATTACACAAGAAAATTTCAAGATACTTTTACACTAAATTATTCTTTATCACTGAAACGTCACTTGCAAAGTTATCATTAGTGCAGGAAGGCACAAATTTTCAATTAAAACCAAAACACGTGGTATAAAGTTGCCGCAAAATTTAGCAAAGTAACCCATCGTTGTGAAGGAAATATAAATTTATAACAAAGAATATATGCACAAGATGTAAACAGTTTCGTAAATCTGTATCATTTATAAAATTATAGGTGTAATTCAAGAACGCAATATAACTGTATCAGTTACGCTTACGATGCATGCATAATTATAAATGTTAACTGAAAAACAAATAATTATATAGATTATATAGGTGTCCCACAGGGATCAATTCTCGGACCTTGGTTGTTTTCACTGTACATAAACTCAATTGTGTTATGTTTCAAATATTTAAAATGTTTCCAGTACGTAGATGACACTCGGTTACTACTATCCTGTCTTGTTGATGAAATAGACGAGAAAATATCGGAGATAAACAGTGATTTACCGAATATATCGGAATGGTGCGAAATAAACTCCCTGAAACTCTACCCAAAAATTGCTCATACGTGATATTTGGATCACACATAATATTAATAAAATTAACTGCCGCAAAGATATATCAGTAAATGGGGAAATAATACCGGCAAAGAATTCGAATAAAAACTTAGGAGTTATATTCGACAAGAATCTATCATGGGATAAACAAATATCAGCAAATATCAAGTCGGCCTACTTCCGTTTGAAGCATCTTTACAGACTTAAGAATATTTTAACAACTGAAATGAAACTATGTTTGTGCGATGTGTTAGTACTATCAGTCTTTAACTACTGTGCCGGCTTGTTTGTTAATATTAGCAAAATACAACATATACAGAGGGTACAGAACACTTTTTTGAGATATTGTTCTAACCTTAAAAATCGAGATCATGTCACGAAAGCACTTTTCAATTCTAAATGGCTTAACATGGAAAATAGAAGATTATATCATTTCAATACTCAATTTAAAAAAAATTATAGATACCCCGGTGCTAACATATTTATCGGAAAGACTCATTAATTTTATCTCAGTACATAATCACAACACAGGATATAAAAATTCTTTTCAACTATCTCTATATTCGAAGACCATTTACAAACATTCGTTCACGTATATGGCCAGCTAGGCTTCGAATGACCTACCGGGCGATTTAAGAAATCTTTCGCACCACACTTTCAGGGAGAAATATAAGTCCTTTCTGCTACAGAACCAGTTACAATAGACAATGATTACGAAAGCCCATAAAATTTTTTTTCGTGACTTTTTTTATATATTTTTCCTCTATATTTAGGGTTTATTCAAAATATTGCAATTTTAGTAATTATTTGTTTAACCTGATGTTACAATTATACTTTAAAACCTTGTAATACTTACAATTTTAAGTTTCATGCAAATTTTTTGTAATAATATTGTAATATTAATAATTATTGTTTGTTCAGTAATGTTAATAGTTTCTAACTACGTACCAAATGTAAACCAGCCTTAGGCTGAATTGGTACATTATAAAATAAATAGACTGTGTGGAACATCTCGATTTACACTCAGAAAGGCTCACAGCAGGAGCGCTTATCTGTTGGTCATCTTACTCTTCCTACTCTTGTCCGGGTGCCTAGATCATGTAACACGACTCATCGTCATTTCCTTGCCTCCCTTCTTCGTTAGCTGTCTGTCTCACAACCACGCCCGACCACTGTGCCAACTTGCAGAAAGTGTGCAGCGTCTTTGTACTTGAAAGATTACTCGAAATTTTCCGCTGTAACAATGGAGGACAAAGCGGCAAAGTTTTTTGTTGATAATGACTCTACTTCCCCATAAAAATGTTTTTACTTTGGAGTACTCAACTTATGGGAAAATGAACACTAAAATAGTCGTAAAACAATGTTTTTCAACGCCATTTTTATCATTAAAAAATAATAATTTCAGACAAGTTAAAAAATAGAACTACCTGTTAATGCTTTAACTCCTGGATTATTCAAACAGAAATGACTTACATGGCATAGTGTCGATGCGATCGTTCAAGTCCGGACTGTCTGCACGACATGGTTTAAAGTTGTGTGACACAGGCTCTTAACAGGCTTATGTGAAAATAATGTAGATAATATAGATATTTTTGTTTCAACGGAATTACGTTTTTATCGCAGTTTCCGTACCATTCATTCGCAGCATGCTAGCAGTAATGTTACAACACCTGTCAATTAGAAATACAATTTTTGGCTGTTACTTTTGCGTTAAACAAACCTTCATCCACAACAAGAAAAATGCATGACCTATGTTGTTCTGTAGTTCCTTAACGTTAGTACTTAAGAGAGACAGAATTTCGCTGCATTTTTATCATACACATATTAGTTACAGTAACATAATTATTATCTCGTTTATTTACTGGGAATTGTGAGTAAACGTTTGTTGATTTTACGTGTGGTCTTCTCAGTGTTTTCAGAAAATTGAATACTTGAAGACGTTTGTTGCTCGGGATAGTTTGATAATTAATGTTATTTTGAAAGTTTAAACATTTACTTTCATATCAAATTTTAACTGAAAATAATATATCGAAGAGCAAATACCAAACATTGCATCATCGGCATTCATCATTTCGAATCCCAGCTATCGAGGTTACACAGCAGTGTTTTGTAATTCTTGCTATCTAACATTGCTACTGGTAATTCAGTAGAATGTGATTAGGCTTTCGCGCCTATTGTTATGACTGTTTTGGATTCCAGGCTGGAGTCGCCATTGGTTGTTTGCAGTGTGACCGTCTGTTTTGTTACAGGCACCGCGTAGATAATAACGTCGGTACACGTACGCTATCAATGCTGTGGATAACATGTACACGACGTGTGTGTGAATTCCAAAATACATGTATAGGTAAAATTATACTATACTAGTACAAGTCTGCTGGCACCAGCAACAAATAAAATAGGTTAATATATGAGAGTATTGGGCGCCTGAACACATCATAAAATAAAATCAGTGTCAAAATAGCTTGCTATAGCTTTTAATATATGCTTAGTCAATGTTTGTTCGAACAAAATAAGAGTTTAAACATAAGCAATAATTACGAGGATAAAGAAAATAACCAACCAAGTAAACGTGTAATCAAATTCATTTAAACTTGAAGTGTTCATTATGAATGTTTTCGGCAAAAGTTCAGCGGTGAGTATGGGTCGATTGGTGGGTGTAAGATATGTAGGCCAGCAGACTTAATGGGATATTATAAGATGCAGTGGGATGATGGCAGCTTGACTAGTGGTGATATATGATGACTTCATTATGATTTATACAGGCTTTCTACATACCATTAAACTACTTATTACTGCCTTCGTTATAGAACAAAAATATTTCCCTCTTGGAAATAGAGGTCCAGGACGCTCATCTGTGGCGTATCGATGTTGCTGGCAGACTTCGTGGAGAAACAGTCTTCAAATCCTGAAGAAGTCCATTTCACTACATGTCCATTCAGGCTAGAGCTTTTCTTACAAACTTTCTGAAAAACAAACAAACAAAAAACTAAATACACACACTGTTTCCTGTCTAAGAGGAAGTATTAGTGGAGCAAACCACCCGGCTGGTTGACAGATCCGGTGCATGAAGTGCACTATCAAAACAATGTGATAAATTAAGCCGAACATACCAAATTTCAGTTAAAAATAAAATATGTTACAGTAAAACAATATTAGGCCGGGGTGTCTGGCAAATAAAATAATTAAAATAAAATCTGTGGCATGAAACAGACAGCGAGATGTCAGAGCAGGAATCGACATTTCGGCGAACATTGTAGTTGGCATCTTCAGGGTCCTAACAAGAGTCTGCGATCCGGGTTCGATTCCCGGCGGGGTCGGTCCCCGGATTTTCGCATGTGGGAATCGGCCGGACGATGCCGTTGGTCGGCGGGTTTTCTCGGGGATGACCCGTTTCCCCGTCCCTTCATTCCAGTACTGCTCCACACTCACCTCATATCACCCCTCACCAGCACTGAATACCTCGATGTTGAGCGCTGACCATAATCTCTCACTCACTCACTATCAAGAGTCTCTAGGCTTATGTTTACTGTCAAATCAATGTTTCCGCGTGTATGTACGTACATGTCCGTAAATAACTGTTCTGGAAACATAGTTTCTTTTCCGAAAAGGTAAAAAACTATTATTCGTAGGCGCCACCATTTTCTTTAGTCCTATCGTATGTCATCAGAGAGAAAAAAAAATAATGACTAAAATTAGTATATTTTGGACAGCGACGCTCTGTCTCTTGAAGGCGGAGGATATTGAACATCAGGCGTCGGTAAGGTCTTTTGGCTTTGGGCACATGCAGTGATAACATTCTGTTAAAGGCGGTTCGGGTTGAAGGGAGCACTAAAAAAAAAAAAACCCGTTAAAATTTTACTTTCAGCCAATTCACATTTTTCCGCGCGTAACGTCCAACGACGGGAAAAGTCTAACCTCTCTGGATACGTCACTTAATGCTTGCGAGTGTAAGATGAATAGTGCAGTCGGTAGGAACCTATACAGTTTGATAAAAAGAAGTTTATTAATTATATGAAACACAAATATGTCAAGTTTAGTTGATTTTATTTCAGTATTGTTTATTGTTGTGTTCAAATAGGAAAATACACGGAACTAGGTACCGCAATTCGCTGCCAGTTGTACGAGCAGTACGGCAACTAATGTTGTTGTTAAATTACGTGCAGTAACTGCTAGTGATTTTTTTTTTTCAAAGGTCAAGTCTTTAGTGCTTACTTTAACCCGAACGACCAATACAGATCTAATTTTCGAGCTGTTGAACTACGATAGATATGCTGAAACTTATTAACACAAAGGCAAAACCATGTGTTATTCTGGTTACTGTACCAACACAAGAATCTGAGATATAGTGCTTTAAAAATGAGAAATAAATTTTAACAAATTCTGAAAAAAGTAAAATACTATGACGAATATACAACAATCAGAATTCAGTAGTTCATCACACCCAGGCATCGAAATAAATGTCTTCGCCTGACTGGTCATCCCAAGCGGGGGAATCCTGACAGTCAAATTGGCAATGTCCACACACAGCTGAACACTGAAGATCAGCTCTTTTGCACTGCTCACATGTTTCGCAGTTGTACAATGTAATCTTCAGGAGATTCTGTGGAGTTGGTTCTAACGTAGTTGTAACTGGCAGAAGTTGGTCCTTCACTAGGTACCATCCCAATCAGTAGGTATTAACTACTTCCCAAGTTATTATTGCACCTGTAAATACACACAATAAAAACATTGGGTGGACGCAGCATATCTACACGGAAGGATAGCAAGGTCAACGTTTGCTTTAACACACAGTTTACCTACTGCGCGGTTGTAAGCAAAGTACCTCTGCTAGTTCAAAGAACTGTTGACTTTTGCATGTACTATACATGTGCAATAAAAATCATTCTCCTGCTGCTCCAGTGGTCTTCTTTGTCGAATTAGGTTCATTAAACACTTCAATAGAAGCATGCAGTTTTGTATTTTGCTGGAATAGTTTCTTTCCCTTTTCGGAAAATAGCTCATGTAGTATCATATCCAGTTGCCGCGTGTAGGAAAAGAACATTACACAGTTCACCTATCAGTAATATATTGTTTGTGTATGTCGAAATACGTAGCGTCGGTATTTACTTTCGTTGGTCGCATGAACCATAGATCGTCCTCAGTTGTGGTGAGTGCAGTCAAAATAAATAACAAATCTACGTTTTGGACAACAATTACTACACAGGAACCATTTCTTGATTTTTGAAGTCCTTCTGTTACAATTTATAGACCAGCATAAACTTCTGCTTGAACTACATTAATGTTAACTTTAGTAAGATGAGCTGTCAGATGAGTAATAAATGATACTTCGTTGTGCACATTGCTAAGAAAGTCTTGTGAAGTAGTAGTTGTAATTGTATGTTCCTCAAATTGTATGTGTACTAATGCTTTCCTTTCTATCTTTCGATGTTGCTCTTCTCCTTTAAGAGGAGTCCTTCGCGGTGTCAAATTTCCACCTTTGACGCGTGGGAACAGCGTAGTGATAAGAGCCAGTGTCCCACGCTTGACGAGAAGCATGTCGCCTCTATTCGCAGCGCGCCAAACTGGCGTGCAAGGTTTCCGTTGTAGTCATTTTACTATGGGACTTTAAGCGGTTGCCCCAATATTTTATTTTTTAATAGTTTGAAGTAAAGACCAACGCATGCTTCTCGTTTTGTACTTTACGAATTCAGGTAATATTTTCGGAGTTACAACAGTCTAAAAAACCCGTTTTTAGCCATTTTGAGAGGCCCGAATATCATGTTTCTAACAAGCGTGCTGCATTTTTGAAAAAAATAGAAGCATGGTTTCCAGTGTGTGTTCTTTTCGTAGGTAAACATAATATGAATAAGTTAAACGGTTTCGCGTAAAAATGTATGCGCGTGACACGCTGCAACGTCGTCCGTGCGCCAGTCGAGGACTCCTCTTAATGGTTGATAACTTTAAAACCATCGAATACTTCGGTACAATCGTTACTATAATGTGTAAGTACAAGACATATTTAGGAAGGATCTCGCCATATGATGCAGGATGTGGCCGAATCAACGAACGAAGAAGATACCCTCCACCTATAATGTAGACTACATTTGGATGTGTGATTAGGTCTTCTCCACATTGTTCGGATTTGAATATCGGAACAGCCGAGAACTTAGTTCCTTTTTTCGTAGAGACATTGCGACAAACAAGGAAGGAGGCAAAGATGCTAATTCATATACAAAACAAACTTTCAGCTCCTCAGGTCCTGTAGCAACATACAATATGGGATTGAAATGTTGTAAATTTACAGCAGTTACCCAATCTAGTATTTTGATTCTTGGTGTGACGGTAGCTAGTGGGACTACTTTGTATTCACGATGCAAATGCACGTCAAAAAATTATTTACAATTTTTTCCATAGACTGGTTTCCTATCTGCCAAATACATACCTGAGTATCTGATGATCTGATAAATAGATTTTGTTGCTTAAACCATTCTTTGAATAGCCTTGTGTCGTGTAAATCTTTGGCTTGTCTTGCTGGCCCCACGTCAATATGTTGGTCAGTTGCCGGAACTACTTTGCCTGTGAAGACTTCGATTGCTTATATATATACTATATTAAAATTTACTACCTACAACTTTTGCAAAAAATAGTTTTATTTAGAAATGCATGGATTCTTCTATATACTCCAAAAAACTTAAAACTAGTGAACATTTTCCAAGATGGCGGCGGAAGCACAACTTGGAATTATGGGGACATTTGATGCATTGCGAAGCACTGTTAGCTGAACATCTATAACACATTTCAAGTTTATTGGAATTACTTCTAAGTTGTCTGCTTTTTGGTCCTTTATTTACTGGGCTAAATGTATTACCTCTCTGGACACGTCGCTTAATGTTTGCGCGTGTAAGATAAATTTGTTTATTGATTATGTAAAATATACGTATGTCAGTACTGTTGTATTTAAATAGGAAAATACATGGAACTCACGGTCGTAGAAGAACAGGTCTGGACACTCACCTATCTAACAATGTATTTTGCTTGACCCCCTTGTTGTTTGGCTGCAGTTCGTCAAGTTACCGAGAATGCCGTACTTTTTGGCGCTGTTTTACGAGCGGTCGGACTCAAACTCCGCCCACTTTTTTCCAGTGTTAATTTATAAAGTAAATAAAGATTGCTGGAGCGTTTTCTTAAATTTGTAAACGAAGGAAGTATTTCATAAATTGATAAAAAAAATACGTTTCGATAAATTATTTATCTTAGAGGAAAGGAAGTGGGCGGAGTTTAATCCGACCGCCCTAACCGAAGCGCCAATAAAACACAATATTCTCGGTAACTTGGTGAACTACAGCCAAACAACAAGGGGTCAAGTTTCCAGGCGAGTGTCCAGACCTGTTCTTCTACGACCGTGACGGAACTATATTCGGCAATTCGTTGCCAACCATGCAAACAGTAAGGCAGCTATTGTTTATGTTGAATTATATACAGTAGGCCTAACGATTAGTGATTATTTTTTCAACGGTTAAATTTTTAGTGCTCACTTTATCCCGAACGACTTATAAGTTAATATGAGTAGGCTTTACGCCTAATGGGCCGCAAGGCCATTACAGACTGCGACACACAACTCGGCACAATGGCAGGAACTGGGAAAGGAATCGGTCATGGCACGGTCGTAGAAGAACAGGTCTGGACACTCGCCTGGATATTTGACCCCCTTGTTGTTTGGCTGTAGTTCACTAAGTTACCGAGATTATTGTGTTTTATTGGCGCTGATGTTACGGCGGTCGGACTAAACTCCGCCCACTTCTTTTCCGCTAAGATAAGCAATTTATCAAAAAATTTTTTTTACCAATTTATGAAATACTTTCTTCGCTCACAATTTTAAGAAAAGGCTCCAGCAATCTTTATTTATTTTATAAATTTAACAATGGAAAAAAGTGGACGGAGTTTGAGTCCGACTGCCCGGAAAACAGCGCCAAAAAGTACGACATTCTCGGTAACTTGACGAACTACAGCCAAACAACAAGGGGGTCAAGCAAAATACATTGTTAGATAGGCGAGTGTCCAGACCTGTTCTTCTACGACCGTAGTCATGGCATAGGCATTTGCTTGGAGTGATTTTGTAAAAAAGGATGGTCGGAAACTCTGGTTTGTACCATATTGTTGCCGGTTTTTCGACTATAACTTTTACATAATATTACATCATCTAGAACTACTTTTGGAAAATAACAGTACAGGGCTTTTGTACTAAGATTGGTTCAAAAAACTGTCTCGAGTATGGTCATTTAATTCCTAGTGATCTTGCGTGCCTATGTGTGTGTTTGGTTTCCGAGGTTGCACAATGAAGGGCATCACACGTTCCAAGCAGCGAAATTCTGGGCCGTAATTACGACGTGACTGCAGGCAGGCGGTTCCACGCAGCCAGATGACGCACCGCGAACGTTAACAAAAGACTGTAA
Source organism: Medauroidea extradentata (assembly GCA_003012365.1). Classification (NCBI taxonomy): domain Eukaryota; kingdom Metazoa; phylum Arthropoda; class Insecta; order Phasmatodea; family Phasmatidae; genus Medauroidea; species Medauroidea extradentata. The sequence continues at coordinate 10,893 of PNEQ01050536.1, forward strand.
TATTTTTTTTTTTTTACTTTACGCTACGCAGCGAGCGGCAACCGCGACGCCATGTTGGCCCCGGGCCTACACGCTCGCAGCGCCCCGGGCGGACACGGGACTAACCTCATTAACTGCAGCGCAGGGCGGGCAACAGCGCGCCAAAATGTTCCCTCCTACGCCGCAGGTCGCTTTAATCAGGTAAAATAATTTCCGCGCACGACATCCTCCAGTGTAATAACGTCCTCGCTCGGGTTTCTGAGCACAATGCAGATGTTCTAGGAACTTGTGACGGTTGTGGGAAAAGAAGAGGGTTGATTTGAATTGGCGGGGAGTAGGAGGAAATACCACAATCGTGGAACGAAACATGTACCTGAGAGAAATGTATGAATATTTACATTAACGTTAATTAGCTGGCGTGTCGTATGTATAAACTTAAAAACCTTAAATTTATTATTATTTTAATTGCTAAATACATAATGTTGAAACTGTGTAGTATTTTCTTTATTTTTTTGTTAGCTATTCTGACTTTTTAAAATGTTGCCGGGCTTGAACACATAAAATATGTTATATATTTCATGTCATCTATTCTAAAAATTAAAAAAAAAAAAAAAAAAAAAACTAGTTTAAACGCGTTTATTAAGGCATATTGAAAATAATAAAGTTTCATGGAAATACGTTTTGCTCTTTCTTAACAATTTCAAAAGGTATGAATTAAACATAATAATGAATATATTTTTGCACAGTACTAAACAAAAAGGAAATGTGTAAACTTTCGTCCTTAAGTTAAAAGTAGCACTACTATAAGGTGTCGAATGCGCAGGAACATCGCTCTTTAATGCTGTAACGAAACAGCTTTTGTGAAACACCTTAAAGTAAAAATTTGAAATAACTAGTTTGCTTTATTTATAAATTTTCTTTCCTTCTCATTGAAGTGCAGCTTAGTACCACTGATAAAAATTAATTAAAAATAATATCATTCTGATAAAGAAAATGTATGTCATTGTTAAGGTCTGTATGTTGTAATGGTATCAAATACATTAAATCCGCACAAGATTAAAGTTTTACAGATAAAATTGTAAGAATCATTACAACATATATATTTTAGGATTACTTTGGACTTTTTGATTATCTAAATATTTAACAAGGTATACCAATTTTTTTCTCTCGCAAATTTTAATTTTTTACTTGTGCAAGCTTAGTAATTTATATTTTACAGTTGAATAAAAACATATATAAATTGTATACATTTATTTGGAAAGTTTTTCAAAATACGTTTTTTTTTATTTTAGCTAAAACATTTCTCATGGAGTCGTATTGTAAGTCAAGGTAATATAAATACAATATTTTCGCTCCACATATATTTTGCCTATTCTTTTGTAGGTTATCATAAATTTTAGTTTATTTTCCTGGAATTTTGTGACAAAAAAGAGGGCGTTTTCAACTCGCAGGTGAAAGTCAAGTTCAGGGTCTTCCAAATTCAAAATGACTGTTGTTTTATAACCAAGCTTCCAGTTTCATGTGACAGGACATACAGGCACAAAACTTTGTTTTATTCCGCTGAGGTGAGGTTTTTACAGTGTCAAGGTTTGAAATTATTTCAGAATTTTATACATAAATTATGATTTAAAATATTAACGTTTAATGCTGGAAAACTGATATTCCAGGAAAAGTTTTTGGAAAATTAACTATACATTATTGAAACATTTTTATATGACATATCGTGAAAAATGTTTAGACCACGTGTCAACTACGCAAAACTTTTGGCATTTTTGATTATGTTTTCTTACAAAAGACATATTTTATCATGTTGCAAGTGGTCATTGTTTGGTTAGAATATATAATTTTTTAATTACTTTTAGTGAATGTTGGTATTGTACACGAACCTAACTTACCTTAACCTTTCTTTTCAGTGGTTGTGACCGGAAAAGATAGTTGCACATGCTGTATGTCACGTCGGTAATGTGCTGTTGGTATTTTGTCACCATAACCAACAATTTCACTTGTAAAAGAAATTAAGGCTAGAATTTTAGTAACAGAGGCCTACTGCTTAACAATAACATACTTTACATGTAGACACATATTGCAACGATTCCAAAATTTTGTAGGGCAGGAAAGAACAGATTTGGTTCGAATGCGTTTACTACAGATGTGTGCAAATGAAAAGTTTCTCGTATACAAAGTACCAGGTCATTAAAATTTCTTTCTTGGTATTGTCTTCTGCTAAAACAGTCGATCAAGGTAAATTTTGGCACACTGAAATCGGAAAACTTCTTTTTCGAGTCGGGAACAACAAAATGACTTGGCATCGGTAAAATCCTGTAAATAAATGTAAAAAAAATTTATACAGTGTACACTGCACAAAGTAGTTTACTACTATCCTAAAACAATACATGTTTTTTTTTTTCGAAATGACTAATATAAAAAGTTCTGTACACATGCCAATGTATTTATGGATACGAAATATATATTTACAATACCATCTTACTGTATTAACATAATTTTATATAAATAATTGCAAAAATTGTAACACCACCCGATGTAAACAAGACAAATCTCCCACTAAATTACTACTAGCGCTCGGCGACAAAAAGGGGTTCACTTTCTCTTCCTGGAGAGCATACACAGTGTCAAGACCTCTTCCTCAGGCCGTGGTTTAAACTGATAATAAATAAAGATGCACTCTTCAAGCTTTGTTGAATTATACATTAATAAACGTGTCTGTGTGTAATGTGAAAGGTCTTGAATTATGCGGTTTACTTACCAAAATAGTAATACAGGATATTAAATATTATGTACGAACTAGCTGGCACCCGCAAATTCGTTTGCAGTGTTTTCAATTTAATGCGATAGTATTTGTGAAACAAAAATGTATTGAAAGTGCTAAATGGCGCAACATGATGCTAAGTGTCATAAGTGTCGGTTTTAGAAACTATTTGAAAATTAAAATTGTTTCACTAAATTTTTTGATAACCCCGTTATGCCCATCTGTCTCGTTTTGCCCTCCCCTCCCCAATATCTCAACAAAATTTCTTCGTAGTCTGGCATTTAAGACGAACGAGCAAAAATGTACCCCGTTTTTTTCCTTTTCTACAAAGTATAATTTGTTTTGGTAGAAACCTTTGCGGGCGCACACACAATTCTCCGAAGTTTTTTCTTTTCACACTAACATTTCGGATATCCCATTCTGCTCGTTTACTCCATTTTATGCGTTTTCACCACTTCAGTGTTAGAATTTCGCAAAATCTTACCATCACGTGCTGAACATTTGTATAAGTACCGAACTGAGGTAAAAATAAACACGATAACCCATTTCGTCAAAGCTAAATCGCCATACATATTCCATCCCTTCACAGCCCTGAGAGTTCGAATTTAGAAAAATGCTGAAATCTATTTACAGGAATGTACGTATTCATCATACTTAAGCGAAAAGTAACTCTATATCTTGACGAGTTCGATAGGACTCATGGGCGTATCTCAAACACATCCCGCGTATTTACACCTCCTTAGAGTTAGAATTTCGAGAAAAAAAAAACTATGTAGACAGTTAAGTCTATTGTATGGGTGTCACATTTAAGCAGAAACGCAAGATATCCAGTTCGATTCGAGATATATAACCCATTAATTGAAAACACCTTTAATTCCTTTTCTTCACTTTTCACCCCCTTACGTGTCAAATTTCGAAAAAATCAATAAAGTACATTTAAGGTATTCAAGTAAGCATCAATCTTAAGAAAAATCGCATTGATATCTAAAATTTCAGTTACCCTCAATTTTTTTTTTTTTTGTTTCTTTATGTAAACATTGTTTTGAAGGAATCATTACTTCGATATCCCTACTGGTTGAATATGTATTTAAGAAAAGAAAAAAAACATTTTTCACGTCTTTTGACCCCCTTGGTTAATTAATTTCGAAACTTCTTCAAATCCCTTCTTAGACATTTGTATATGTATCTTATTGAAGTTGAAATCACGAAGATCTCCCATTGGGTTCAAGTTGTACAAGCTATTCACAAAGAGGCATACCCCTTTCTTTTCTCTCTTTGGGAATCGAATTTGGAAAAATTCTCGAACCACTTTTTGGGTATTTACATAAGTATAATTTTTGAAGCGAAAAGTATCTATGTATCCTAAAGGGTTCGAGGTATATCGATAGTGAATCGAAAATACATTACAGGTTTTTTCACCCTCCCCCCTTTTCAAGGTTGAATTTCAAAAAATCCTGAAATTACCTAATATGCAATTTTAGTATCGACCTACTGAAGTCGAATTCACAACGATAGGCGGTCTGGTTGGAGTTACGTAAATGAATCTTAGAAAACACATTTCACCCTTTTCACCCCCTTAGGGCTTGAATTTCAAAAAACATTTTTTTAGTGCTCGCCAACGATCTTAAGAGAACCCACACAAAAATGTCGCGTGCATAATCTTTCGTACAGCAATAACTCACACTGACTTCAAGTGTTTGCCTGCGCAGCATATGGCTTAGCCACTCCCTGGGCCCTGTTGCATATAGTTTACAAGCTTACAAGTTACAAGTAAATAGCTTGTAACTTGTGATAATACTAGTAGTTCTGGTTCACAAAGGTATGAGTTACAAGTTACAAGCTACAAGGCATGTTTGGCAGTTTACAAGTGTTTTCTACAAGTGAAATTTTCGCTGCATATCGTAAAACAAAATTTACGAATAATACTTGTAGAAAATCTCTCGATATCTACCAAGCCTTTTGAATTTTGTAAATTATATTACAAGTTTACAATTGCAGCTGGAAACGTTTCTCGTTAATCTGAATTCTTAAGAGATAGTTTTACTGTAAGTATATAACCTGTACTATTGACACAGTTTTTACCGATTCAGATGACGACATGGAAGTTGAGGTTAGGAGGTCAAGGACTTTCAGAGGAAGAATTAATATTGATTTTGAGACTTACCATGAATATAATGAACGTTTTAGGTTGAGTTCTCTAAAAGTAGAAGGACTCCTAAAAGACATTGGACATTTATTACAGCACACAACAAAAATACATAAAGTATTAACTCCAATTCAGCAGCTATGTATTCACTCCATTGGTTAGGTTATTGAGGGCAGTTTCACGCTGTCGGCGATATACATGGTGTTTCTGCAGCAAGTGTTTCTAGAGTTGTACATGGAGTAGTTAGTGCGGTGAATGCAATAAATTCCCGGAAGTTGTAAATTGGCCGGCAGATGTTTACAATACCGCTTCAAAATTTCACAACACGGATGGAATGCCTCAAGTTGTAGGTGTAGCTGATGGAATATTAATTGAGATTGATGCACCACATGAAAATGAGGCTGCATATGTTTACAGGCACTGGAGACATTCAATTAACTGCATGGTTGTTTGTGGGCCAGATTTAAACTTTTGTTATGCGAGTGCCAACTTGCCTGGTAGTGTACACGATGCGAAAGTAATGAGAAAATGTCTTCGAATGGGTGAAGGGTGGAAGACTATCCATAACGCTATTATGCTTGCAGACTCCAGGTATCCTTTAAGGGAATGGCTTATTACTCCAGTAGCCAACATTTAGAATGATCCAGGAATTACTCGCTTCAACAGAGCTCACAAGTCAACTAGAAGATTAGTAGAATGCTCTTTAGGCGTTCTAAAAGAGAAATTTCCCTGCCTTAATTATTTACGTGTCCACCCAGTGTTTGCGGCAAACATCTTCAAGTGCTGCACTGCACTGTGCAACGTAGATAGAAACATAGGAGAAGAAACAGTTCTTCAGTTACCAGACGAAGAAGAAGTTGGAGATGTTCACAATGCAGAACACTCTCCTCCAGGAGTTGGTGCACTGTTAAGGCTTCAGCAGTTAACAAACCACTTTCGTTAGTGTGTCCTTATTTATGTACAGTATTTTATAAGTACTGTGCACAGGAAAAAGGAAAATTATGGGGTTGTTAACATACACATCCACTAATAAGTAATTTTAGAAATGTTTTTTATTTACACACTGTAAGTAAATATGTAGTAGAAATAATGTACAAACATTTACCTTATAATTTATCACAAAAATTTTACAGATTTATTGCATTATGAATGACACATTTCCATTTTCATTCCTTATGAGTGTATTTCCTTCTTGGTCTATTTCGTAAATTTCACTTTGCACAGAAAAAAACTCTTTTGTGGTGACTGCAAAATGTTTTGTCAATATGGACCTCACGAAATATTTTTCTAGAGATTACAAAATTTTTTGGTAGGCACCGAAAAACTTTATTGGGGACAACAAATAATTTTAGTAGTCACTACAAAAAAGTTTGGTAAGGTCCATAACGACAAAACATTTTGTAGTGACTAATAAGTATTTTTTTCAGTGTGGACGTAATTCGAGGTAGCAGTTACTTTTGAAGGGGAAAGTCCTAGATATTTCTCCAGCTTCAAAGACTGCAGTCGCAAATTGTATGTTTCCGCTTTTACTTTTTTCGTTAAGTATTGTCAAGTGCTCAACTTGAAGGTGATATATTTCGTTGGTTTCTTTTGTGCGCTGCTTCTGAAAAGTAAGGGGGGAAATACTGTGTGTTTTTGTGACTACCCTATTGTATAAACGTTCCTTTATGATAAAATGTGTCTAAAATTGATGCGGTGTAGTAATAATTGCAAATGTATTTTTTTATTAATTCGTTTCTGTGTTATATGATGTTATATAGTACTTTTAATTTTAATGACTATAACATGACATGCATAAATTATAAATGGTGATATTGTTGGTATGTTTGTAATTAATCGTTACTAATATAATAAATACATAATCAGAGGAAATTTGTATTTTTGTCAATATTTAAGTGTGGAACTTAATTATTCATTGAGTGAATATTTTTTGGCAATTCTGAAAAAAAAAAATAATTTAAGAAAAAAACTGTACTAAAATGGTATAGAAATTGCTGGCATCTTGCTGAGAAGGGTATTTGTGTGTGCTATGCTTTACTAGGTAATCTTAAATTAGCATAAAACTATACAAGGATGGTAAATAGATGTTACATAAACTAAAAAGGCAATCACAATTTTTCGTACACACAGGAATAACCCTGTCAACTTACTGCTTTTTCGCTCTGAAAAACACTAACCATTTTTTTTTTTTGCTATGGAAAATATAATTAAAGGTAATAACTGTTCCCACATTACAAACGCCAGTATAATGTGTGACATCTGCCTGCCCGAGATGTAAAATTCGGCGTGCTGAAAGGAAACATCTGTGTGCCACATTCTGACCTACAAAATCTAGGTGTTAAAATAAACCGCTGCTCGCGCTCTTTTCACACACAGCCCGCCACTCGCACAGTTGTTGCCACCTTTTTATTTTTCCTCAATTCAGTTGTCAAAACACATCAATCTCACGGAGGGATAGACCGAGACAGAAAAAGTGGGGGATACGTTTGTTAGATCCAGTGCTAGATAAGGTGGCTTTGGAAGATAGCTCAGTTGCTAATTGCTAAGAGTGGAATACTCAATCCGTGCAAACGACACATATAGACATATTTTTTTACTTTTACAGATGTGGGTGTTAGTTTTTATAATAATTTATATTGTGTGAAATACATACACAAGTGAAATCTTAGTGTTGGAAAGTTTAATTTTAAAAAAGCACAACTTACCTTGCGGTAGCAACCTACACTAATATTATTTTTATTCTAAAGGATATATAAATAACTGAGGTAGTTGAAAGTGTGAACAGGTTAGAAGGCTTGGAAAAATGAAAACTTGCCATCACACGGGCATTAAATTTCCTTAAAATAGACCCATGATTTATATGCATACAAGTGAAGAAAATTAATAAATAAAAATACGTAGTGAAATTACAACTGAAACATTTAGCCTTTTAATAGCTTTTGATGCATGCGCAGTACAGCCAGTAAATGCAACGATCGTCAACTTGAGGGGGCAATTCATCTTCTTGTAATGTTGCATTTGCACATGTATTAGCCTCCTGGCTCCAAGTTTCAGGTACATCCTAACTTGTAATTATTGGAAAATATTTTCCTATTATACCAAGCACAGGATTGTCCATTTCACTGTACTTTGCATTATTTCCCCTACTGTCGCAGTCTACTTGGCATTGCCAACTTTGTACTGAAAAAAAAAAGAAATTAATGAGACATGAAAATTTCCTATCACATTATTGGACGGTGCAGTTACATAAGTAATTTAAATAATGTGTTACTTACCATTGTTGCTCTAACAGCATTTTGAAAAATTCCCTTCCATGCATCACTTTTGTCTTTTTTCGTAAGTGTATCACTAAACTGTCCATATAAAATGTCTTCTTCTCTTTAATTTTTGCAGCACGGCACATTTTAAATCTTTTCCTGCTCGTGCGCTGTCCATCTGCACCGTGAGTGTGGTCTGGAGTGTTCGGGGACGTTGGCGCTCGGTGGCGACCACGTGACTCGGCTGACTTCTTTATTGCCAATTTTCGCAAGGCTAAATTCCCTGTGTTCCTCTACCCAAGCCCCGCCTTGTTCCTACTGGCGCATGCGCCTTGGACGTCGACTCATGCGTGGACTCGGCCTAGTCCTGTTCTGGTTCCGGTGGCGACAAAATGTCTATAAGGTACGTACGCTCCTGCACTTGGTAAACTGCGGCTTAACCCCAGCGGACAGTTGGTGGCGGCACTGTCATGTTGCATTTTTAGTAATTTGTAAATTCTCCCCTTCTTCAAAATTTTGTTCTGGAACCGCCGTCTAAATTATTATTTGGCATGTTAACCGTTTCACGTTTAGTTGCTGTTGTTGGCGGTAAAATGGCACCTCTTTTTGTCAGCCAGTTTAAATGTTTACGAGTTTTCTTGCTACCGTTAAAGATTTTGTTAGCTTGTTTCCCCCTGGAGCGCACGCACCGGCAATTGATTATTTCTACATTCTAGCTAAGTATTTAAATAATTTACACCTCACCCACTCAGTTTGTTTGCAGCATTTGGTAGTGTTATAAATTACTTTGTATGTTAAGATATTATTGGACTCTTAAGTTCGCACCGATAGGAATCAGCATAAATTTCTTGGACGCACTCTAATAATTCAGATTGTATAGCTTGCTGCCTTTTCACGTTGTATTCACATGTATATTGCATCGGGTATTTGTGGGCCATTGCTCTTGGAGGTGAGTGCAGTGCGAACATACTAGCCAGACATGTCAGAAGTTAGCCCCTGCGTGGGCGCATTGATTATTGTTAGGTCCTAGCTGTTCCAACTAGTGTCCTTCGAGCGCATAGTCGCGCTACATTTGCTTGATTTAATGATTTATTGTCTCGGGTGTGCCATCTCATTTTCTTTGTATTTTTACTTAAATAATAACTTGAGTATGTTCATGAATGTTTATATAATTCACTTTTAATAATTTGTGCGTCATATCTATTGGTCAGTTTGACGGCTATTTATGAAAGGCGTTGTGCCTTTGTAATTGTATTCCATTTGGGCTTTGCAAATTTGTAGGCCTTCCCAGCTCGTTATTCTTTAACATCAATACTCTTGTTTGAGTACTTTCATAAATAATATTCTTATAATTGCTAGCCGTTTTGACTTTTAATGTTGTAGAGCTTGTTAACTCGTTTTATTGGCACCCTCATATGGATGTCTGAAGTATTTTATGTATCGCGTAAAATTTTCAATTTGCGATTGGCAAGCTCGGCTTGATTTTATTTTGCCTTGTGTGGTAATGATTGTTATTTCTTGCCATTTTCTAAATATTTGTAATTTTCTACTCAAATAAATATTGTAATCTGTCATATGTTGGTTATTTGTTTACATTTATATAATAGTACATGTGTACATATTTTACGTAAACAAACGGTTAGCTAAACAGCTGACTTGTGAAAATATTTTACAAGCTCACCAATTTTTACAAGTTCACAAGTTTCTTTTATGCAACACAATTCACTTTTTTTTGTAAATTATAGACGTCTTACTTGTAGCTTGTAATCGTGTAACTAGTAATATTTATGAATTAGGGCCCTTTATGTCCTACCTCCATGATGGCACAGTTATGATTCGCCAATTCAACAATGCATAATTTAATCATTCACTGAAACTACATTTCTCCAGGCCGGTGTACTTAGCAAGCCATTATCATATACAGTGATTTTTTATTTCAAAGAACTCTGGATCACATGATTTTTAAAACATGAAAGACACAACAATTTCAAATAACAGGCATGTCATTTAAAAAATCTGCATTATAAATATGGAATATTTTCTTCAAATTCGCTAACTCTTTAGGATGTATGTTTTTATGCTTACATACGCAAAAACTTACGGAAATCACAATACCTTAAGTCACAGTATTGATGTTAAATCATCTCGAAGCAGTATTAGCAAACTATTTTTCTTAAGTAAGTAGGATGTTTGTGACAAAAATTCAGAGGGAAGAAAGCTTCTCATTAGAAGAGATTAATGTAGTTGGATGTAAAAATTTTAAATATTTTATGTATTTAGTAGTTAAATTAATACAATTATATGGATATTCACTGTCAAGTGTATAGTGCTCCAAAACAATGCCTTAACACAAAACACATTAACGCATATCCTGAGTTTAGTGAAATAAGCTCATTTTCACAGTGGTTTATATTTTAAAAAATATTATAACTCTTCCTGAAATTACGTAATGTGAAGTGGTGAGGGGGGGGGGGGGGGCTGTCGCCTGAGGAATGTCAATACACCACATTTGGAAGAAAAATTATTTGCTGTAGAGAGACACTTGTGTCTGCATGTGCTTGCTTCATTTTACACGGAATTAGTGTCTCCCTTTCCACTGTATATAGCATATCACCTGTTGAATGCTTACCACGTGAGAAAATGTAGGTATTAGGGCCAAAACAAAAGATTTCGCTCCTCAATGTGATTTATTGCGGAGTTTTCTAAAATGGTACAGAGCTGTCGCTAAGTGCTGTAATGACCATAAATCAATTAAGGGAATGCTTTGTTACTTTCTTCACTTAGGTGATGGCAGATTTCTGTCCCAGTTCCTGTTTTTGTGAAAAGTTGTGTGAACCCTCTGTCATGACTTTGCTGTCGACGAGACGTAAATCCCAATAAAAATATAAATTATTTACTGACGACGTTATGTTAACGAGAGACAGTATATTAACATCAGGAACTGTAACATGTGGGACGACACATGTAGCCATACACCCGCCATCAAAGTCCACCACTACAGATATCCTGTAAACATCTCTAGGTAAGTGGGCTGATCGTCATTTGTATGTATCTGTACTTGATGCTTAGAGCTATTGGTAAAGATGATGGTTTATCGCGGGAAAACTCGACTGTTTGCTAGGGTTCAACACACGTTCAGCTTTCCAAAAGATTACTGGCTTTAGCTTGTACTTGGAGTGGTTACCCTATTTGACTGAGCCAATAAGAATCCTGCTATTGTAATATTCGATGGCCGTTATTAGTCTGTAGACAGCTACGTTGTGTCAGACGTGTAACACCTAATTATACGTGTTACAATAAACTACAGCGATTTGAAGGGTATGTTGGCACAGAACATTTTCGCGATATACAATCAACTCTAGCCATAGGTTTTTGGCGAAAAATATTTTGCACCAACAACGCAGATTTACTTCATGGCCATTAGCTGTGTGTATTTGTACAAGGACGTATTTCATTTTATTTTACCAATTAGAACACGTTTAAAAGCGACATCCACGGCTGTGATTGGCTGGTAGAATCTCAAGACGCTGGGAGAAAGAAACATCCAATCGCTGACTATGAAGAAGAGCTGCAGGTGTGCGCGTTAAGAAAATGAAACAAATTGTTGCAACAATCTTTCCGCGAAAACTTACCGTCCCTACTTATGAATATATCCGCAGTTCTGCTTCGTGGTCAGCGATTGGGCGTTTTTAATCCTCTGTGTATCGGGGTTTCCAAATGTGTGGGGTCGCTGTAACCTTATTTTGATTGGCGCAGTCAAATGAGCGACACTCTGCACAGAGTTCCGAGTCTTACGTACTGACCAGGTCGCTAGTTGATAGCAGAATGCTCTCTCTGGGACCTGAACAACAGTGGAGTATCGTGGTCGTGTTCAAGGCGTGCAATGTAAGCTCCGACTATACACGTTGAGCACGTGGACTCAATGTGCCGACCTGTCATATCCAATAAGTAGGGCCATGAACTTTTCGGGAAAAGAATTTTGCCCCAGTGTGTTTCAATGTTCTGCGGTTGTTGGCAGAGTGTCTGTGTGAATTGAAGTATCTCTTTTGAAGGTGCCAATCGCAATAAGGTTATTGCAACGCCCCACAGCTCTGACTTGCGGGTATAACCTCAAGACAAGTGAGATTTAAAACATACAATCACTAGAGGCCGGGAAAATTCGCGGGTTCACTAACTTGTAAGCTAGCCTCCAAGAATATTTGTGTACTGAACGTGATATCAACTGTTTATTAGCTGCTCGCTGACACAGTGAAATGGACCTGTATTCAGCTACAGTTTTATGATTGGCTCAACTACTTTTATGAAGTGTCGAGTAAGTCAACGGCCAATTCTGAACGTTATGTAGCTGGAATTCTAGTTTGCTCAGGTCTCTACCAATTGAAGAGTCCACTGCAAAAATGATGGATGTCACTAGGAATGAATTTTACAGTAGAGCAATTAGAAAGATTGAAAACGCTATACTGAAACAGTGTATGTTGAAATTAAAACTGCTGTTACTCATTAACAGTTTGCGTTTATGGCATGCAATTTTGGTGGTAGATTCTACACACATAGTGCTTTGTATTTCTATTCATAACTCATTTTGGGCGAAAAAGTGACATCCATAATTTTTGCATTGGACTCTTCAATTACTAACCATAAAGCAGAAATGCAGATGGGTACACGAGGCACTGAAACAAACTGGGGCAAAATTCTTTTCACGGTAAGTTCACGGCCCTACCAATAAACATGTATTGTGTATACCGAAGAATATTATTGGAGTATATGTGCCTTGCCTCTTATACGCTACTGGAAGAAGAGTGTACCTGCTCCTACAAGTCTGATGGTCTCATAGACAACTCAGCGTTGAGTATAGTCATTGCTTAGCCCCGCATGCCTTGGAACACGACTATGGTACGCCACTGATGAACAAGTTCTCGCGCTCGCTTTCATCTTGTACATAGTTGTGTGCTAATAAATGTCCATATTCTGCTCGACATGTGTTCGCTGGTCTTGATTTCCCGATTTGCCAATCACATTTCTCTAAGGTCGGATTTACACATTGGCCCAACAGATTGGGCCAATCTTGGAAGGAAGAAATGCCAATGACCAAGAAACGGCCAGTCGCTATTTACACACGGGTCCAATTAATTTTTAACCAGTCATACGGCCAATTTAAATTCCATGATAATTGAGGGTCAAGTTTATTTGGAAATTGCTGCAACTATATTCATACTCTATGTATATGTGCAGAATAATGTCCACTGATCCATTTTAACACTTTATATAACAATACTTTCCTCTCAAACTACAAAAATAATGTAAAATCACAACACCAACGCATGCACCAATGTGTAAACACAGAGCAAGTTAACGCCAATGCATACGCCAATCCCTTTGATGTTTGGACCAAAAACCGACAACGAATGTAAACCTTCCAACACATGGCCAACATTCCAAGATCGGCAAAGCACCATATACACACTGGTCGATTCCTTCCAATGTCGGGTGTTGGGCCAATGTGTAAAGCCGGCCTAATAGCATATCCCTTCAAGGCACTCCAACGGCTGTAATTTACGTTTTTATTGTGCATTGACGAAATGCCTAAAGTAACGGAAACGTAAAGTCATCTGCTAAAGTATTCAGTAGCGTGCGAGCCGATGTCCGTATTGTGGTCAGGTGCCGGTATACGGTTCAAGAGGTGCAGGGTTCGAACCCCGGCTCGGATGTGGATGTTGTGTTATCCCGTCACCTCATTTCACCCTCGTCGGCTCTTAAGAGGACTGTGTACTTAGCCGTTGGACGGTCTTGTGGCGAGTCATGCGAATACTTTTTTAACGCGAAACCGTTGAACTTATTATTATTGTTGTTATCTATGAAAAGAACACCCACTTGAAACTACGTATGCCACTTTTTGAAAATTCAGTATGCTTGTTAGTAACATGATTTTGTATCCTCTGAAAGTGGCTAAAAACGGCTTTTTTTAGATTGCTGTAACTCTGAAAATATGACCTGAATACTAATATGCAAAAATAGAAATTTAGGGTTAGAGTTCTACGAAAACATTGCACGTCAGTTTAGCGCTGCGAATAAAGACCATGTGCTTATCGTCGAGAGCAGTGCTCTGGCTCTTATCACTCCGCTGTTCCGCGCGTCAAACGCGGAAATCTGAAACCTGTACACAGTACACTTCACTTAAAAGAGTTGCCTGGTTTAACAGCTGTGAGAATTTGGTATAGGAAAACCCATGCTAATGAAATTGCATTTGGAGAAGCCAGTTTTGAATTTACATACTTCAAACAAAAACCAATTTGTGAGAAATGTTATTGTGAATCACTGTCCACAGCAAAAAGTATTAATATACGTATTACTTTTTTTTTTGCCGTGTTGTTAAACTTTCAATATGTTCCAGAAGTCAGGCTACATTATTGGTACAACAATCTCTTGGAGGTAAGAAGCATGGATTTTTCTTAACAAAAAAGTCCGCGTTGTCATATATCGATCTTAAACGGGAACCTAACAAAAAGCGAATATTAGTAAAAAATATTTGGTGCAGGTGCAAAAGGGGAGGAGAGCGAACATACCATCGCTGGGAAGATTGCCGTCTATCGGTCACTGGGGAAGTGGGCGAGGCGCCGACTCTACAAGAGCGAAAAGATAAGCAGTAAGATAATCCTCTGAGGATGCATGAGAGTGATATGTGATGGAGAGGGAAAGTGGCATTTGTCCTTGAGCTATAGTCCAAGTCTTGTCATTCGTCATGTTATGTAGTGTAGTGCAGTGTGTTGTAATTTAACAGTCTTTCAATTTAAATATAATGGTTTAACGTAAAATGAGTTGTTGTTCATACTAAGTTATGGCAACTTTTATTACAGTTCCCAATTAGTAAGAAACGTTTGCTATAGTTTTCAACCAACTTCACTTTTCTTTGTATCGGTACCTGTGTATTAACATATTGTTACAAGCTTGCGGGCTACGTACGTTTTGGGATGGAGGTCCTGATAAAATAAAGAAAATAAAGCTTACCTAGTTTATTTACAACTGTACATACAAAAATAACCTATGTCTACAATGATTTACCACAATAAATGTCAAACAGAACAAGTAACTACTATTTACACAAATGAAAAAAAATACATCTACATAAATTCTCTGTATATGGAAAGGTTACTAGTCACTCGCAATGGTGGACCCAAAGAAATAATACCGCAGAATCTTTCTGGCCTAGAATCACCTTCTTCCTCCTACTTGCTGTGGTCCCACTCGCTGGACGCCCTTGAACAGTCGTCGCAATCCAATACTCGTCACTATCTCTTCAGATC
>PNEQ01050537.1:0-26343 GCA_003012365.1 Medauroidea extradentata
CGATGTAATTTTATTATTTCTAATATTGTGCAGTGTATAATTTAAATTTGCCATGTAGAAAGGCGGCGAACTTGAATTAAAATTATAAAGGTTCCTAGTAACTGCTGTGTTGATGCGCGGAAGTGTACGGTAGCGAGTTAGAGGGCGCTGTTTTTTTTGGCCCGCCTAGACTGTTTCCTGCGAGCATGCCGAGTAGAGGCACGGTAGCGAGTGGTTGCTGCTCGAGGTCGGCTGCCGGGAACTTTGTTTTTTTTTTTTATTTTAGATCGTTGGTGTTGTGCAGGTTTAGATTTGTAAGGTAGCCCATCGTGTTTGCTTGTTGATCAGACGCCGCCTCCTTGTAATTTTCTTTGCAAAGTAAACTTTTATCTTCGTCCGGAAGAGTCGATTTCTTTTAGTCAGCATGCCTTCGGACCCACGCCAAATGAGGTTGAAATAATACGCCCTGAGATGTGCTCTACCATGATCTGAACAAATATTTGATCTGAAGTTCATCCAAGTTGGAGTCACCACAATAGGCTAATTACTAACAAGAATTTATTTTATAAAAATACCAGCATTACCTTCCCTCTGTTTTCTTTGGTTTTGTAATATGTTTTCTTGTCCATTGGCATGATTCCCAAAGAAGAAAACACTTCCTCCATGTTAGAGTAACCTCCGCCATTTGATACGAATCCCCACACTACAGCATCTCGCAGAGTTAATCCTTTGCATACTCTCTTGGGTAGAATTTCTTCTGGTTCGTCGGTTAAGGATACGAGTTTTCTTTTCGTGCCAACTATTCTAGCAGAATCAATGATTGTTTTGCTGAGTTGATTCGTAGCAGACATAGAGACGTCACTACTATTTTTATAAACTTTGTTTTCCTCTGGTTTACTGGTTACACGCCTCTTCTCTAAACAGTACGGACACTGAAAATTTAATTGCCAGATACAGCCAGATTCTTAGGATGAAATGAGCTGAAACCATCCACTTGAATTTTTCAAGCACCTATGATGATGTTTTTCTAAACTGCGTATACTCTTAACAAAATGTTTTCCATCTACTTTAAACCGGCCACTAATTAGGTTCAGATTTGTGTCTTTGTCTGCATCTGGGTATTCATGTTCTATTACCAAAGGAGGCAAATATTGACCATAGATTACATTTTGCAGGCCGATTTGCGGCTGAGTCAAATTGCTCTTTTCCCTGAAAATAAATGACAAAATTTTTGTTTAACCTAAATATTCGTAAATTAGCCACAAATACATGTAAACAGTTCTATTACTGCGGTTTAAAAATATCTTATAGTGTATATATATTTTTTAACATAGTTCATTATGAAACAACACTAAAAATAGCTTCCAATTGTGAATTGTTACTCATTTATCTCCGAAAGCTAGTACTGTGTATCAGGAATATATAACTCTATGGACGGAAAAATTTTATTTGAACAATTAATATATAAACTCTTTTCTGGAAAGCATCAGTGTTTTATCAGGTCACGGTAGTGCAGTTCCTAAGTGCTAGCTTCTCACCAAGTAGATCAGGATTCGGTTGGGGAATAGTTCCGGGACAATGCCGCATGTTAGGGGTGTAGTCGTAAATTTGTGAGTCCCGGAAAGTTCCAACACAACTATCCGATGGTAAGATAAGAATTTGATACTTTAAAGACAGGGTTCAGGTATAAATTTAGGTTTTGGCGCTCTTTTGGCAACAGAAAGTTTAAAAAAGGGGGGGGGGGGAGTGAAAGGGTCAGGGATAGTGGAACGGACACTTCCGACGTGGTGGCCGAAGACGGTGGAATGCAGACATACAAAACAATTATTTGTAATTTTACAAAATAATTTGTTTTTAAAATAACAGGCGACTATTATCTAAGGTCTCGTCGCGCAGTATCCACAATTTTTTGAAAATTAAATTATACATCCTAAACGAGAATCAATATAAGGAAATCGTTCAACTGATTCATTACTAATGTTATGTACTGTACTGTCTATTTTTTTTTCTGGGAAGAGACAGTACACCTTCAGATAATTATTTAATCAATTAAAATACAATCAATTAGATAATTACCGAAAACCATTCCGGTTTATGAGTTGGAAAAATTCTGCTACATAATAAATAACATTAGCTATGTAAAAAGCAGTTGAAAGATTTGATATCGACTCCTTTTATGTTTTAAATAATAATAATTATCTCAAAATCCATGCAAACCCTGTGACTAGGCTTTCGCACATTACAGTTGATGACATGAAAAGGATATTGATATTTTTAACTGACGAGATGCCTAAATAATAATAATAACTTGGTGTTAGTAACCACATTACACATGTAATATTTAAGGTTTTGCCAAACGCATATAATGTAAAAATTTTTAGAACTAGTCTACGAAATTTCAGATTGTTATGCACAATTACTATTCACTGTATTAAAAGTTAACAAGCTCTAAAAGTACTATGTTAATAAAAAATTAAACGTTAAGAATTACAATAGCACAAATTTTACTTGCATAATTATTTTACTACTAAGAAATGTTTTACACGTGACATTTACATAACTGTAACCACTTTTGCAATGTACTCAAAATGCAACTGGAACAATGTGTTTGTATAAGCAGTTAAATCGTTGATATTTTATTTTTTCGTTTACGGATAGCCTTAAATCAAATGTTTAAATGGTTATGCTTTTAAAATACAAATAGTTTACAAAAACGTATCATATATATAGGTTTCATCATTCTTGAATCTTTGCTACGGTTTTACTTCACGTGTTTGCGTACCATCTCCCGCAATGTAGAACCATGGAGCTTCACAAATATAAGGTATTACCCATGTGGTATTTGTTTTTAACCTGTTTCAGATATATTATATTATGAAGATCACTGGCTGAACCCCCTTTCACATTCAGCTAAAAGACATGGTAGTCTACCAGTTTTATGCAGTTGAACAAAATATTCAAGTCCGGAAACACGAGAACTTTCTTTGAGATTGGTATGGTACCAGATCTTTTTCGAGAGTTAAATCGAACCTTAGACACAGGTACTCAATTAAAATTTTTCTGAATCTGGGGAATTTTTCTGAAAACATCACAACTTACGTTAAATTGAAAACATGGAGGTTTCAATTTGTTATAAAGACGGAAAACTATGCGTGAGCGGCGTTCCAGCACACTGATGTACTACACGCCAGCTGCAGGTCGGCGGGTTTTTACTGGAGATATTCATTTCCTCCTCCTTTGAATTTCCAGCGCTGATCTATATTTCACTGCAGTACCTATTTCACCCTCATCAACTCTCAGGACGCAAGGGTTTCTTTTCAGATGTTGCGGTTTTGCCGTGCCTTCGAAACCTCTGAATTCTCGATATTGTTACTTTGCCTGTGATCGTAAGGTATTTCATGAGCATTTGTTTACTAAGACGAAATAAAACGTTTTAGCGGTTAGAATGATAACGATTACCATACACAGATAAGTAAGCAGGGTTTGTCTTGGAGTGGACGTGAAAGAGGTTGTGGGGTAGGGGGTGATTCACATTTTTATATTTGGAAAATCTTGTTGGAGGGGGGGGGGTATATATTTGCAACTAGTAACCCTAACGTGTGACAGAATACATCAACAGTATCTTGCAACAATTGTTAACAGATATGCATTACTTATACTTCAGTAGGATGTAATAATTCTCAAATATTTTGTTTTCATTTGCATAAAAGGGGGAAGGGGGTGATACATACCCTACTACCTTCCCCATCCGTTTTCTGTTTACGCACCTGACCGTAAAATGTCACACACAAACAAGTTAATATATATGTATGTATGTATATATATATATATATATATATATATATATATATATATATATATATATATATGCACACACACATGCATGATATTATAATATATCAGCAACAACCTGTTTGCGATAAAGAGTTAATTTTTTAAATTCCTGTGTACCTTTTTTTACGACCCGTGTGTATCTAACTCTTCAAAGGTACAATTATTTGGAAATAATGATTTGTATTAATGCTTCGGTCAATTGCTGGCGTAAAATATCAACATCGCAAATATCTACCTGTTATACAAATTAATGAAATTATACTTTAATATCTGACAACACAATTCAAACATCAAATATTAATAATCATTAAAAACCACGATCTTGTTTTCTTCATTATGTAAAATTTAGTTGATTATTTAATTTTTCGAAGGCTGATTTCAAAATAAGTTAGTTAAACTGTAAACAGACTGAACAGAGAAGTTTTTCCTTCTTACACGTGTTCTTTTTTTGCGAACGAAAAAGAAAATGGTGGAAACCAAACACATTTATAATAGACGAAAGTCCGACGCACATACTATACAAACATTAATTCCACATTCTTCTATCCTGTCTAAAAAAGGAACTTGGGGCTATTGATGGCCTCTGTCACACTAGACATGTATGCTAACAATGTCATAAACTAACCTGCTAACAATGACATAAACTAACCAATTAATGGAGTAATGTCACTTTGAAATTCGTAATATTATACTCATTTTTATTTAACCCTTTCTATGTTGTACACTGCCTCAAATAATATTGAACGTAGTTCAATAATGGAGATAAATAACTGAACGTAGAAACTTTACAGATGAATGTGTTAGTATTCATGTGGCGTTTCTATTTTATTTTATTTTTTTCACCGCAGGAACGCTTTTGAAACGGAAGTCACGGTGCCTACAAATTATGTGTCTTATCTTCCACCATAGTGTGCGCAAGTGTATAATTTGCAATTTTGTTGTAACATATAATTCGAACTGTGTCTACGCACGGTTTAATGTAAATTAAATCCATAAAACCAGAGTGTTCGTGATGTTACTTAAAAAATTAAGCTGCGTCATACAGTAAATAACTTCCGTTCAGACTAACGCAAGTTCGTCCTTCGTTATGGAAGTTCTCTTGTCGATATTCTTCAACTTATTGCCGTAAAACCTTCTCTTTATAGCTCTAGATGGTGGAGGCTTCGATTTACATCCCATCGCAAAACACAAGTTTTACAAACTCTGTAACTTCCTTTTCATAATTTCATATGCGTTCACAGCCAAGCGAAGCTACCATAGTAAAATTATATGTTGAAATTTGTGTATGCTATCAATATCGTGCGACACTCGCAGCTCCTACCCAGCACGAGATAAGCATGTAACAGGAGAACACGCAAACGGCACAGCCTGCTCGCCTCGCCTTCCTCCTTCCCGGCCGACTGGATGAGAAGCAGCGGTGGAACTGGGCGCGACGTGCGAGAGAGACAGTACCACGTCTGGAGTCGTGTAGAGCTGAGTAATGCGTGATTATCTAACTTTCAGCTCCTACGTCTATAATTATCAATGCATTGTTCTGAAAAAATTCCACATTCAAGTACGCGTCAGACCACATTGCATGTATATTTTAGAAACCAGATATGTAAGAAAACTTCTCTAATATTAATTGTAAATGGTTTGATTTCCGGCCCCTCTATACCAAAAATAATTAATTATAATTTGTTGAGATTCTTATGACAGAAGAATTGGGGTTCAGTCGGTGAAGATTAACCCCAGGAACACATTAGTTGGAAGTCAGCATTAAAAAATTAAAATAATATGTCACTTACAGCTGAATTTAGTTCATATTTTAGGTAAAAAAACAAGGTACTTATAACAATTTGTATTGGAAGACTAACAATCCAATTATTTTGTTCTTGGGGTTAAAATGACGATGGATGTGTGCTCTTTCCAACTCCAAATTCTCGAACTCGTATTTGTGTCGTATCTGTCAAATTCTTATGATTTGTGACATGCATGACGCCAAGTTTTATAAGGGACTTTCGCCTTAAGAAGCACGAGTCAAAAATATCAGAAATAGTTTTTTCTAGCAAAGTAAAAGCATACAAGTTTATACTACTAGCAGCATAGAAACAGTATGTTGAATTGCTGTTAAGATGCACGTGTTAAAAATATCACAAATAGTTTTTTCTAGCAGATGGGTTTACATTGAACTACTTTTTTAAAAAAAAAAAAACTAAAGAAAAAAATTATGTTTACAGACTACAATTTGCTTATTAAAATATTTACATAGAAAACTAATATTGTTCAAGTGCAATATTACTGAAGAAATAAAAACAAGGGTAAATATGTATATACTGAAGAACAGAAATATTATAAGATGGAACTTTTTAAAACACTTTGCATGTACCTGAAAGAGTCTCAGCTCTGTATGCTGTGGACGATGAACGAGAAACCTTGACGCAATTATCTTCTACCATAATGGTGCTGGCGAATAACGGAGTTCTCGGAGAGAACCTGCTACGTCGGCTACTGGCAAAACAGTAAGGCCGATTTTCGATCAAGCAACCCTTTATATGGACTTGCGGCAATAACAGGGGAAAGTTGTCTTCTCAGCGGGAGGGAGGATTTTTTTTCCAGTGACTAGACTCTCAAACATTTTTTCAACACACACACAAAGGACGGCACCATTTCAGGCCTAGAATAAAAACCCTAGCAGTTCTGTACGGCTTCCCTGCACCTTGATACAAAATACGCTCACAGCATATTACACTTTTAACTTGCGCATGGTAGTAGCTACATTCAAATTTCATTTCAAAATAACATGCATTTTTTTTACTTGCAGGCTATAACTTTTTTCTCTTGACAAAAACCTACTTGTGTATGTTAGCTATTTATTGTACATAAACATTTCCTAGTCATTTTTTTCTTCTATATGCATAGTGATAGTGACATTGGTTGTGAGGAATTAAACAGAGTGTAGTATTTTTACAAATGTATGTGTAACAAGCAAACATGTCACAGGCTGCTACTTGTATGCTAGGTATGGACACATGACACTCTTGTGCCATTTATTATGTCTGGTCCTTTTTGTTTTTTAATAGTGAACATTTGTAAATCTTGTAATTAAAGAATATTGCATTAATTCAAATTTAAAGCTGTACACAATTATTATTTTCTGTTTTGCAAATCATTATTTCAAACTAAATAATTGGGCTAAATTTATTAGTCATAGTATTATTTTGTTTATTATGTATGCTCTTAATTGATGATTCAATTCAATGTTTAAATATTGTCAGGGTGCTGGACGTAGTAAAATAAATTAAGTAAAAAAAAATAGACAGTGGTGAAACAGTTAAACAGACCGTGTCGTGTTGTTGATAGTTAAGGTATTTCTTGATTGTTTTGTAGCTAAAGTATTGAATGTAAACTGGGGGATGAAAGTATATCTGAATTATTAAGCTACGCAAGCCTACGAGGTGGAAAGAAAATAAACATCACTAGTAGGTAAAACAAGCATTTGACTGAAACATAACGATAAGCAATAAAGATAAAGTAAACTTTGTAATTATTAAAACATCACTGGGGGGAATAAATACATACGGTACGTAGCTCCTTAAGTACAATAAAAACAAACACTTTTAAAGATAGAATTTCCACCTTATAGCCATTGCTACAATAATAAAGTATTAATGTATGGTAGAGCACAACAAACTAACTGAAACAAAATAATAACTCCGCTTGGCAAACTATCTATTTCGAGGGGTACCGAGGATCGAAACATAGACCAACGTCCCAATACGGGTCACGTCTCCTATCTTGCATGGCGCATGTGCTTCTCATCCATAATCATCTAATTATTAAAATAAAATATTTAAATCAAGATACACGTTCTGTAATTAGGGGCTATCAGTTAATGTTAAAAGGGACTACAGTTTGAATACTTGAAATAAAAGAGTGAATTCAAATAATTGGAGTTTATTACAAAATATTAAAATAAGTTGTTACAAAAATAAATATTACATTCATGAAAATAAAATTGTACAATTTGGAAAAAGATTTATTATTTAAATGTGATGAACGGTGACCAGATATTACATTAAAAAATTATATTAAACAGTAAAGTGGTTTCTGGCATTATAAAACAATCCCGAGGTTATTACATTACTTTGAAAACATTTAATAAAAGGCAATTGTACTGGCCAACAACAAATACACGCGTCAACGTATCCACGACTATTCAACAAATACCGAACACGAAAGCTAAAGGGGAAATAATAATAATTTAATAATAAAATAATAACATGAAAGAATACTTATCATTTAGATGTTCCTGTCCAGCGAAGTCTCATCCACCTCAGGGCTACGAAGTCTTCTTATCCCGAAACAAATAAACGACTAACCAAAATTAGAATTAATAGCAATAATAAAAAAAACTAACTAACTAAACTTTACTCAAACTCCTGCCATCTGGCAGCCCGAGCCCTTAGGCTTACGCCTCGCCCATCGGGGCATCGCCATATCCGCCTAAGTCCTAAAGTCGCGAAGTCTAAAAGAGAGAGATCCAAAGAGAGCCAAAAAGAAGAGCAAAAAGAGAAGAGCCGAAAAGAGGGCACCAAAACATGGCCGGCAGGTATTTATAACAACTGGTTACGCCGTCGAGAACCTTCCATGATTTACCTTCCTGGAATGGTCAGCAGCGACCCTTCCAGATCGGCGCAACATCTACCATCTCTGTCCCACAGGGCATTCACTCGTCAGCGACGTTTGACGTCATGGGCGGGGGGACTGTCCGAGAGCGGAACGACAGAAATGTGCTGTAGTGCATTAGGTACCAGAAGGACCCACAGCATACGACCGCCGGCGACACCGAAACGTCCATCACCACACCCCCCACCTACCTACAACCTAACACAAGGCCATCGGCCTACACACATTACCAGGACACTGTCCATAAAGGAATTCACTAGCACTGCAGTTGCAACAAACTCTGCAGGCTACCAGGAACAGTGAACTACAAAAACTCTACCTGAGAGACTGTGTGAGAACACTCTAGAATTCCACAATTCTAACTGTAAAGCAAAGACTTCCCAAAAACTCTATACTCTTTAAAATTACAAACCAGAATAACTTTATCACCTGTTACGAGTATGGATGAGAAGAAAAAACAAAAAAAACAAAAGCCAGAAAATTAGCGTCGTGACAATATTGTGATATTAAACAATGCTCTCTGACAATCTTAGTCCTTCTTTCTTTCTTCAAAGAATGACTTTATTCACAAATGTTATATTCAAGTTGTTTTCAAACAGGTACTTGCGATTTGAGATAATGAGTATTCTTATATACATCTGTTGTTATACATTCCTGTGTTAGTGCTATGTTTGTATACGGGTTGCAGGTTCGTGTGGCGCTGCCTTGAAACGTGCCTTTTCCCTCGGGACGTAACGAGAGCCGTCCTGGAATACCGGCAGGCGGCTCGGCGAGGTGAGGACTTCCTAGTGTCATGGTCGCGCTCCACGTCTACCTCGTCAATATTCAGGTAACGACGGAGCTGGATGCCCGTCGTGCATGTTTCTACCTATTGCATCGTATCTCCTCGTCATCAGCTTCATTTACACTCTACCTTACCTTGTCCTGGTGGTGGGTGGTGTCTGCAGTGTAAGTAGCAGTGTTACCACCAGCTTTCTCTGTTCTGCTAACTCTACAATGTCATCAGTACGTAGAAACATACGTTTTACTGCTTGACATATACACAAAAATATAAAGGACGACACACAATCACTGAAGCCCGTATCACGTGGGTTGCTGCGTATCTTATTCTCAAAAAATTCTAAGATCAATTAGTTTCCTTTAAAATGACACCTTTTTTTTTTGTTCGTAGTTGGGGGGGGGGGGGGATATAAAGTCGAATTTAACGAAACATTAATTTAGAGAAAAAAGTTTCGGGTTCGATGGCATTTCGTATAATCTGGATTCTACTGTAGTTCAATGTGCAGCAAGTTATGAGCCGCTATCTTGAATTCTGAGAGTTGCTCAAAGGTACTCGTGTGGTACCCGATGTATCATTAATTTACAAGCCTTGAAGAAATATCAATAACAAAAAAAACTTAAGGAGCAAAAAAGCTGTCCTGCTGCACGGCTGCCGGGCTATAATCTCAAAACATATTCTGTGAGGTTCTGATATGAGCATTACTGGAACATTTCACAAACTCAGAAACTGGCAGTGAAGTTTGGAATGACATCTTCTTACTTTCTCACACTCATGCACATGTCTTATCATGCAATGTAACATCCTGTCAAACACTACCAGATTTGTCAAATAGGATACAAAAGAACAGAGTCCTCGTAAGATACAGCAGAGCCATCGTAATATCCAGCAAATGCTTGTATAAGCCAGCAGTTTTAAATGTCAGTATTCTAGTGTATCTGCACGCCTGGAAGTAGTGTACTGTGAGGTTGAGATACACGCACCTAATTACTATATGCTTTTACAAAAGTATCCTCGTAGAGTTAACCATTTTTCCCGACGCTTGTGACCACAATGATGGATCATAATAGGTTAGTCAGGTTCCATGCAATTGGCTTACTTCACTCTAGCAAAATTCACTGGGATCTCTTTTCAAACAACTTTAGTTGAAAATTCACTCTACTGAAGCTGGTAAACTATTTTAATTTTTGTAAATGCTTTGATATATTTGAAAGTTAATATCGCATGAGACTCTGCCCGTGGGCGAAAATGGAACGCTCTTTAATCGTTACATCTGTCAGAACTTCCATCAAACTATATGGATCCAAATAAAAAATAAAAAGCTAACCTGAAATTTACAGACATGATAATATGTTCTCGCACATAATTTAAACTTTCAATTACGATGCACATAAAACTTTGCTGCTAAATTACAACACATTTGGTAACTATAAATACCCATTGCTGTCACTTTTCAACATTACATTGTGTCATAATGATTTTGTACTTGTTAATGTACCTAAAATGATGAGTACAGTTTTGTAAATTAAGACGTATTTTTCATAATTACGAATTTAGTCTTCAATACTCTGTTCCTCAACTGGAAATGTAAACATATGCCATGTTGTATTGAAACGTGCCTTGTAGTTGGGATTTTGCTTAGTATCAAGGTCATGAAGGTAAGCGGTTGTCTTCACATGAAAAATGCAATTTTATGTTTTTTTTGAGGGTGTGAGGGGGCAAGATCAAAATCAGAATTCTACCAAAGTCATAAGTGATGTAGTTAGTATTTTCTATGTCTTTGCAATTTTGTTGGCATGTATTTTTCTTGCAGTGGGAGGAATTGAGATTTTTTTCTAGTTATCTGTGTAGAATCTGTTGGTATCAGTTATTGGGAAATACGTAATTTCTCTCTTTACCCACTCGTATTAAAAATCTGCAGGAAATATAGTTTTTTGCATGATGTACCTATTTCATTGTCTCTGATGGAGAAGTAGCTTTTTTATAAAAATGAAATACAAGAGTGGCTCTGTTTACTGACTCAGGGCCGGTTGCAACATTGATGATCTCGGGATCAATACTGAATTGAACTAACATCAACTACCTGTTCTGTTGCACCATTGTGGTTCACGCCATGAACCATGCTCAGTTTGAACAGCATAGTTCAGTGGTTCAGGGCAGTTGATCTTGGATAGTCGAGGCAAGATGGCGTCCACGCAAATAACCACTTCAAATAAGATACACTTGTTTATGTGAAAATTATCGCTCTTTGAAACATCTATGTACATCAAATTACATTTGGCATTGCAAGAAATAAATTTAAACAATTTACAGTATGTTAACACTAGTAATATTATAAATAGTACAACTTTTCGTACATGCTACTACATGTCGTAGTGTAGCAGATTAATCATTTGTTCATTATTTCCTCTAAAAATTATGTAAATTATCCTGTATTTTAAAGGATTATTTCTACAGTAATACCTTACAAATAGTTTCACTATATATCACTTCAAAACAATAATAGGTATGACAAATCCAATTACAGTTACACACTTTCTTTCCAAGTACAGAATAATGTTATATTTATTGCCATTTCAACTTGTTTTATGTTTCTTAGACTTAAAGAAACAGTAACACTGCTGTGGCTCTATTTATTTTAATCGTGAAGAGAAAGGTGGACTTCTTTAGTTAAACGTCTTTCATGAAACTGTTCTTCGTTTGTCGTACAAGACCATACACAAAATATTTTGTAGTCTTGCTTCTGTGGAAATAACGTTCCAACATACATAAGGACACAATTTTAAACTAGGTAACTAAAAGAATGAAACTATGCGCTACACGTTGTGATGCGGCTCTGCTTCACGTCCCAGTCGGTGTCGTCACTTCTTGAACGTTGAGGTTAGGTAAATTTCAGAACTCTAAATAGCTCAGTAGTTATTAGGTGGAGACACAAACTTTCTCTCTATAAAACTCTCCTGTTATCACAGTGGTTGGTTTCATGAAGCAAAACTCACTTAATCTAGCAACTGTATGTTTATTTTAGTAAACATCGAATTTCCAGTTGTTTTTTCATCAGTGTTTACGAAATGGCGGTTCGGTACCAACTGCAAAAAAAAACAATCAGTTACTCTCAAAGTTCGTGAGATGATGTCCGGTCAGCTACCATGTCAACACTTCGAAGCTTACGTATAACATACACTGAATGCTATCTTAGTATAACTGCTGAGCTCAAAAATATAACTCGCTACTTTAACTTGCTCGTGTTTGCAGTTTTCGCCCGACTGGATACTATGCGTGGTCTCGCCCTAACCTCAAGCCCGACGACAACTGGTTCTCGCACTTCACCACTACTGGTCACCCTCGCAAAGGACATGGTAGCTAAAAGTATGCCTCGGCTAAGTGTTACAACGGTATCCCAACTAACGAAAACTGACAAATATACTTTGAAATCGTACAGAGGGGTTACAACTATTTCATTTACAAATTTTATAATGAAATAACACACACTAAACCTAAAACTGTTAATTGGGGACAAAAATTGCAAACAGGATGGACTGCTTC
The DNA here is from genome assembly GCA_003012365.1 of Medauroidea extradentata. Lineage (NCBI taxonomy): Eukaryota > Metazoa > Arthropoda > Insecta > Phasmatodea > Phasmatidae > Medauroidea > Medauroidea extradentata. The sequence goes on from PNEQ01050537.1 coordinate 12,803, forward strand.
CATGGCGCACTATTCTAAACATACAAAGGTAAAAGCTGACAAATGTGCGCCAATCATCTGCATCACGGAGAAATTCCACGAAGCTGATGATGATCTGACTACAACGTCGGCGCCAGAAATCCTACAGCCTGGAGAAGATTGCAACACAAGTAGTTACTCACTTCACTAGGAAAATTTGATGAACTACTAAAAACTGCCAAACTCAAAATATAAGAAAATTACAAGAAAAATGTATATCAACAAAATTAATTCAAATTATACTGTGGTCAATTTGAAAGCAAACAAGTCAGGAAACTAAACAAAAGACTGTACTTTAAGGTTCCTGACTGTATTTTATATTAGAGTTTTGAAAACTGAATTCAAATTACTCATGTCCCCAATTACTAGGTTATTGAGTTCTGTTGTTATCATCCAGAACAACTGATGAAGCAATACTGAGTATGGTACATAGCCTGTAAGTAAAGATTTAAATTTAAATTGTAAAAAAATATTTTAAAAGAATTAAAATAAGGTAGGGGGAAGTGGCTGAACACTTCACAACCCATGTTGTGTGTGCTGGTGTTGTGAATACTGTACATTCTCTGCGAATAACAAGCCCAAGATAACAGGAAACATGTAATTGTTTCAAACTTACTAAACCTATTTTACAAGATAGAACACAGCTTCATACTTCCAAAAATAAAAAAAACTGTTCACGGTCACAATAGTTCTTACAATATTATGTACTTTTTTTAATTCCATTTACACAGACACTATTTTATTGTGATAATTTTACACTTCACTGAAATAACGAGATTCCTTCAGAATAATTTAAATGCCGCAACATGTTTTGTAGGTTCGTATGATAAGTGCATTATTTCTGCTATTTCCATACAATTTTATTTGTGGAGAACAAAAGCAGTGCATGAAAAGTCACTTTACATTACGTTCAAAGTTATTTCGTATGCCAGTGTAAAATACAGCACAAAACACGTCCATATGATAACACAACACACCCTAACGCCACAGAAAGAACGGCACACTACAGGCCTGCAGGTAGCCAAAGGAGCAGCAATAAAATGGTAGGGTTGTGCAAATGTTCGGTGTACTGAAACCGAAATTGAATTTTCACTACTTCCGTTTCCATAAGATTTTCAGCTGCCGAAATTCATTAATAACGAATTTTCGGTAGCTTATCAAATTTCATTTAGTTTTAATTGGTTCAGAAAAAATGCTTTTAATTCAATGAACTTGTAATCACATATGCAAATCATGTAAACATATTTATTAGAAATTATTTACGTGCTGTTGAAAGATTGTGCTGCAAAATGTAAACTAACATGCAGAGAGTGTTATGGTGGTACTTGAGCCCCAAATTTCCACATACAAAATATTTTTAGACTTTATATTCAAACTATCACGGCATCACGTGCGGTAGAGAAAGAGCTCTCATCTCAGGGTATGTCATGGGTACGAAGGCGTGCAAGAGCACGGAAATGAAATAAATCAGATTTCATATGAATGGCACATTTACTTTGGCGCAAATTCACTTGGCATTACAAGCAAACGAAAACAAAAAAAACAGGCTCCACCGGTGGGCTACTAATACAAATATTACAACTTAGGCCATTTGCAAGAGTTACAAATAAAGAAGTTCCTTCAGGCCTGCGTACATCACACCCAAAAGCCTCGGTAAACTTGTACCCGAAATTATTGCGCCAATCAAATAATCACAGTGACTTCCATTAAGTAGAGAACTGATAGAAATAAAAAAAATTAATACAAGTAATGAACTATGAAGCTAATTCATCTTAGGCGCATGGCCTTCGCCATCACATAGTTCACCCAGCCACGTGGGCAAACCCCTTATCTCATGAGCGCAGTCGCAATACGTCTTCATCTCACAGCGGGTCAAGCAGAACTGGGGAGAGCCCAGGGCACGCGCAGATGACCAGGGGTGCCATAGCCTCCAACCCAGCGCACATATCCCTTCGGAACTCTTTTAATTACTGTGCCGTACACAAGCAGCTGAGAACTCTCATTGCAAAATATACGACTCTTGGCAATATATACTTAATACATAAATTTCTAGATTACGTTAAATTGGAACATTTTGACATAAAATTATACAATATAACAAAGGCGCCACTGGCGGATTGTTACATTGCGGCCATCGCCGGAAACTTAGCAACGGGCGATTCCCAGAATTCAAGGCCCTTTGTCCAACCTCATGTGCTCCTCGCCTGAGGCCATCCACAATGATCAAACTTACACAAAACTAAAAATGTGAAATACACCCTATGGCATTTAAATTACATCAATAAGTTATTTAGATAAAGCTCACGAAATACATTGCTGAACAAAATGAAACTAGTCTGAACTCTCTACGACAAAATTGACTGATCAATATCAATAAATTACTAATTATGAAAATTAAGCTAACATTAGCCCTATGTAGCCCACCGCAATAGTTATTGATTAGTTACAAATTCATTTGTTTTATGATTGACAGCTTCTTGCTTCAGGATGGCATTCCATAGCCTCGCAGGACTAAAGTTCATCCACAGATCATGATGTTAGAAATTATACCTCAATAAATAAGGAAAATATTTAATTAAAATGATGAAATCTGGACAAACGATGCACTTGCACTCAGAAAGCCGGACAGGCTCACCACTTTGACAGGGTAACTTACGAAACATGGGGGCTTCACTTCACACTGCACACAATATCTAATTAAACCAAAGTGACTGGTTGCTGCCTTAGTGAGTTGGGGGCTCATGCGTGGGCCGGTATTGTGGTCAGCGTTACACTAACACTGTGGTCGGTGTTAGACTAACACTGCGGTCGAGCAGGAAAACATGACTGGTGAGGCCAGGTAACTTTACAGTGTGAAAATGTATTCCAATAGGCACCGACAATATTAGTGTTAACATCATAGCATCATAACGAAATCACCTAACATTTGAAAAACTACCTGATTAATTTGTGCTGTCAAACATCAGCATAAGTATGTTGATTATACATATCTAAAAACATAGTGGTACATGTAAATAAATATGGCTGCTGCCATGTTCCTGCTTGAGTAGCACAACACACACAATGCCAGAGCACTATTGCCAAGCGAAGGTATTAAAAATACCACCAATTAAAAGTGCTTACTAAATTAATGTAAGAAATTAGTAAACATAGTGAAAAATCATAATTCACTAATCACTAGAGGCACCTGTTTTTTCAACGCGCAAATTTGCAAAATTTTTGCGAAATTTGCCACTTTTATTTTAAATCGCCAAATTTATCAATTATGTGCGAAATTACGAAAGAATTGCGCCATTTTTGGCGGGTTCCGTAGTAAAGTACATCTGATTCGAGATATTGACTATACGAATAGAGAAAATTGATTTTCAACTGCGAAAGCGAGTTTCGAAAGTGTCGAAAGTGACATGAAAATTGTGGTTGTTTAGGTCAAATAACGCAACGTGTTTGTTTCCTTGTTTTACATGATTCTTATTTGTTTTTGTTTGAAATTCGTACTAATAAAATAAATATTATACATTTTAACACGGCAACGTTAATTACGAACGAAGAAATTTAAGTTTGTTATGATACATGTATTTTGCCAGAATGGGACTGTTGGAAAATGACACAATGTATATTTTATTCACTCATAGCGTAATACAAGGAACTAATGAAGTAATCCAGCCTCAGTTGTTTGGCAACAAATAAGTGTGAAACGGGGGTAAAATTGTTACGTCGTAAACAGAACATTTCGAGGCGAAACACGAATGAACAAATTCAAAATATGTAGGTTATGCTATTGAAAGTTTTTTCTTTATGGCGTTTCTTGTAGCTACAAGTAATTAATACTGACGCAGTGCCATAAAATATGACGTAAATTAATTTTTCCAGTTTAATTTTATAGTTGGTATTTCAATTTTTAGGAGGTTTAACATAACCTAATATTAAATAGGCCTCCTGAATAGTCTGCATTTTTTAGAAACTGTCTGATTTTACTTGAGAAAAGTGATAACGATAATAGGCTATTCTTGCGACAAATGTTATTTTATAAAATTGTAGCCCCCATTCCATTCATATGTATTGGTGTGTTTATAATCCTTATCTAACCGTCAAATGTAACAAGTGGGTAGATCTTCAGCCACTCAATTAACATATTTGTGTAAATTATCTCATTTTATTTAAATATTTAACTAAAAGTACGATACTTTGCACGCATTCGATACCTCCAAAATATTTGTTCGACATTTACAAAATTAGCAAAATTTATGACGAAATGACATGAAAAATAATGAAAAGTCAACAAAATGATGAAAATATTTTCACTGAAAACAGGTGGCTCTGCTAATCACGCAACGTACGTAGAGCACACTGTCGTTGGTTCAAGACGTCACTTCCATAGAAGAGAGACGAGTACCACTTTGGAAGTGGTCGGGCAGCCTCGGCCGGACCAATGGGGGTGACACTGGATAGGGCCTATGCACCTCTTATTTTCTGTAAACGATTGCATGTGTAACAATATAGTATAAACATCACTGCAAGATATTGCAATATATTAACAGAAATAATATTTGTAGGCAGTCACCATTTATCACAGTCTTAATGTCGGAATCTACACTGACTACACCTTTTGTTTTGTTGTAAAAACTATTTGAAGAATGTTGATTCATATTGAGAGGCATGACAATTTTTTGTAGTGCTACATCCAGGATTGTGTAAGGGTACACCGCCATTTTGCGTTACTATTATTAAATAATGTTTTACGACTGATGTTAACCTAATAGAGTGGTAGTGTGTTGTGTCCCACATGCTGTCAGTTGTTTGAATAATAATAACTCACTTTGAATGTACATAAATATTAACGTATTATTTATGAACAGTACTTAAATCAAAATATCAGATTTACTCGTATATAACCTTAATGTTACAGGTTATGAGTGCACACAATTTAAAAATTACGTTAACTAAATGAAGAACCTCGCAACTTGAAAATAAAAAATATGATAAAAAATACATCATTACAAAACACTCATATAACAACATTATAGGGAAATTTGATGGTTAGAAAGTTTATCACTACTATAGTAGTTTCCTGCATCACTGTGGATACTAACACACAATTTACCTCGAGAGAATATGTAAGTTTTCATTTGCGTGATTGATAACCCACAATCATTTATGACCACGAGAATAACGATGGTTGCTTAACCTGACAGTGCCATCTCTTATAAACCTTTACGTACTCCTTGGGCCGGACTCAGCTTGGGACACAGCCAAAGAGTATCGTTGTGGGAGACATTCCGCTCTGCAGCATACGCTGAGCACTAGAGGTTAATGCTGCGGCAGATACTCCACTCGTTTTCACCCACACCCGATACGTTACTTATTTTTGAAAATGATTCACAGTGGGTGGACACAGAATAGGGCGGCTAGGGCTACTAATTTGAAGGGCATCATGCACCGACAACATTACAAAGTAAACATTATGTGTAATATAAAGACAATGTTTGGTGGTTTATGATACTAGAGTGTCAAGCATTTATTGAGTAAATATTAGATTTTTATTTATTTATAGTAATACACATTCTCAATTGCAATAACTTTTCGGTTAAGTTGTCTACCATGAGACTCGCGACCTCATGACTGCTCGGACTGCTCATGATGGCTACGAATCGTAAATAGTTTCTGTGTTTGTGGAATAATTCTAATTAAATTTTATAATAATGTGGAAGATCAAGAGGTACCCCTGTTCTACGATTGTGATTCTGTTCATTCACTTGCAGAACAGGCGTACAAATGTTATACTTTCCCCAAAAATTTGAACAAGAGGTTAGATAACATATTTTTGTTGCCAACCTGTAAACTAAAAGTTTTTGTTTCCGAAGTTGCCGGTGAATGATGCCCTTTTTTAGTGGCTCGGTGGTTAACGTGGCCATGTCCACTCTTGAATACTTTACTTCCTCTATGATGATTCAGAAAGGTGTAAATTCATAAAAATTATTTGGGTAGCTAAATTCTTTGTGTTAATATTTGAAGCATGTTGTTAATACATACAACAAAGTTTTTGCCATGAGTGTTTTTTATTTCTGTTGCTCAAAATTTGGGTTTTATACTTGAGCAAATACAGTAAGTTATGTTGTATCCTGCCGGCATGTCATCGTATTCAGTTATATGAAGAAATAGTTTTAGCTACAATAAAGGACACAAAAATGTTTTATATGAAATAGACTGTACTGAAATCCTGAGTGGGATGCACTTTCAGTAAGGTGGCAGAAGTATCATGTTATAGGCCTATTTTTGTACTGTGTTGTGAAAAAACATGCTTATTGATTTAGCATAATCACATTTAAATATTTAACATTTTTAATTTTAAGAATTTTCTTTAACTTTCTTTAAGGCTGACTTCATCTCAAAAGAACTTTCGTTTAAGTCACTTTCGCACAACCCTAGAAAAGGCACACTGCAGGTAGCAACTCAGCAACAGCTAGGTTGAATGTAACCAACCCACATTTTCGCTCACCAAAAAAAAGTGAACTATTTTGTTGCCGAACTATGACGTCACATGTTTCTAGTCAACAGAGACCAATAGGCAATTATGTTAGCGTCGTTGCCGCGCTGTGTACACATAAGAACTCGTGGTCGTGTGACAGTAGTTGAAAAACTCCACATTTCAATGGTTTTAATAATTGATCTCTGGGGACATTATTAATGAAGGCAGCAGATCTCTGGGTCAAGGACAGAATGATGCAACCGGGCCTTAGTAATCTGCAGACTTTACATTTGCCATAATTATGTTTATTACAGGGTCCACTTGCCCTTTGTAAGGTGTGAAAAGCCGTTGATCAGCTGTGAGATGAGTGAACATATCAACAGCTGCATTAGGTATGAAGAGTGGAAGTTATATGTGCAATAGCTTGGCAGTGGGCCGTACGTATATGTGCACGCACGAGAGTGACAGTAGGGAAATGCAGATGATGTGTAGTGTAGAGTGAGTGGTAAGAGAAATAGTTTAGTACAGTACTTGGCTGTTGCAAGAGTATCGTACACACTGTAATATAATAGTTGAGTCATCTTTGTAGTTGAAGCAGGTACGAGTACTACTGTAGACACTGTAGTGGTTGTTGTGTTGTAGTGTAGTACGGACTGTATTTAGGCAACCAGAACTAGACTTAATATTTCTCCCTGGCCTTTGTACTACTACTGTATACAGTCCATCCTACTATGTAATGAATTGTTTGTGGCGAAGTAAAGGCTTCTGCCATCTCTTACACTTAACCACATCTATGTAATTAAAACACAAATGTGTGATTAACATAAGTAAAACTATATCTACAATAAACACTTAAATACAAATTTAATATAATAAAATAGAAAAAGAAAGATTTATTTCAATGCATTGTTTACATTCCATTCAAAATGATTCAAACCAATTCACTTGTGTGATGGAAAGTTGTAAGAATGAATACAATTTCTTTAAAAGTAACTTATGATCTACAGTATTAAATGCATTCCTGAAGTCGAGGAGTCTTAGCACAGTAAGTTCTCCATCATGCACACTTTCTGAATGTCTTCTGTGATATGCATCAAGGCTGTAGTAGTGCTATGCGTACTTTGAAAACCAGACTGAAATATAGATAGGAGTCATTTATATTTATATAACCATAGAGTTGTTGGTGTACAATCTACTCGAGCGCTGTGCCAGTGTGCTTCAATGGGTAAATAATTATTTAAAAATCAGAAGCAATAAAATTAACCCAAGTGTTTAGATTCACAGAAATTGCTGCTCAAACCAGCCACGCATAACAGCAACAAAGTGGCAAAATAAATAAACGCACGGGACAACGAAACATACAAATTAGAACCAATATTAACGCGAAGAAAACAAGGCGTTATTAAGTACACTGCACAAAAGAAATTAAAATAAAATTGTAAGGTGATTTAAAATGTAAATTAATCTTAATACAACAATTTAAAATAGGTAGTTAAATTTCCGACGGAAAAAGTATAAATAATAAGAAATTGATTTGTGGTTTGTTACATATATATATATTTACAATTTAAAGAGTTTTGCACAAGTACTCACAGGATGGTACTTGCAGATAGAAACACACACACATAGGACGAACACATTTCTCCGCGGACGCGCGGTCACAACGTTTTGCAGACTACATCTGCTTCATCAGGTGAGTGGAGGAACACTGAAGTCTATTGTCCAGCTGTGGTTGGTAATCAGTACACCTAGCGGCCAGAGGGCAAACTAAGGTGCGGCAGGAAGTTTGAAATGTGGGTTTGTTATCTGAGGTTAAGGCCAGGTGGCTGTCTAGATTTTGTGATGTATTGATGTGCCAGTTCCCAGCGTCTTAATTCTGCTTTGTTTTTGTTATTCAACTGTGGTAGGGCCTTCACCACTCTGGTTGTATAACAGGAATCAAAGTTGGAGTTATGAAGTGCTGCATGTGCAGCAACTGGCTTCTCATGTGGATCAACCTCCGCTCCAGCTATGGCTTTTTTGGTGTCAGCTCTGTGGCCATTCATCCTCTGACTGAGAGTGTTGGTGGTTAGGCCGATATACTCTGCATTGCAGTGAGTGCACTGTAGCTGGTAGATGAGGTTTTCAGTTGCACAGTTGTAGCTTCCTGGTATGGAGTAGGTTTGATTAGTCTGTCTGCTATTGAATGATGTGGAAGGTTGATGTATTGCACAGGTGGTTCTATCATTTGATGTGGTAATGGGCGAACCAGTTTGAAGATTACACTAGTAACCAAATTTACAATGCCAATGAAACTGGTGTCAGCACCAGGACACAAAATGAAAAAAAGAATAAATAACTGTTCTTTTGGCAGCAAATGCTTCTGGTACACATAGACTGCCCCAAGTGTGCATCTGGAAATGGAAAAAACCTGGAGCCTTGAAGGATGTTACACAAAATGCTCTCTACCAGTTTTTTATCGAGCCCAAAAAATGTGCTTGGATGTCAGCTGAACTCTTAAGTGAATGGGTTATTGATCAGTTTTTACCGAGAGTGTGAAGTTGTTACTAGAAAAGCTTGTTGACAATGCGCCTGCCCTATACATCCTTGCGAGTTAAGAAGTGACGTTCTTGTTGAGCGTTTCCTTCCCCCAAATGTAACCAGTCTAATTCAACCACTCGACCAAGGCGTAATAAAGACATTCAAATGACACTACCTCAGTGCCAGCTGACGTCCTTCTAGTGAACAGATGGCGGGAGATTGCTGCTCGAAAACATTAGGAGAGTCACAGGAAACAAACAAAAATTACAGACTTTCTGAAACGAGTACGGACATATTGTACAACAAACTGTCATTCGCACGATCCTGTACGTATGTATGTGTAAGTACCAGTAGCCTATATGTAGGTTAAAAAAATTCTAAACTTGTTCTTCGTCTAACCGAAAAAATTGTTATCCGAAACGTCTTTCCTCCCTTCAGTTCGGTTAGTTGGGGTTTTGCTGTTCATAATATAAACTGGTTAGAAAAAAAATTACACTACAAAACTACAATATAATGCATGACTCAAAATTATCTAACCTAATAAATACTAGCTACATTTTTATTTGACGACGTCACATAAATAACACATGGTTATAAGAAACCCTTCACTCTGCTGTTAATTCAATTTAGTTTCCTGTTTCTTGAAATGTTCTCTCTGCTGCCATTTTCTCTTAGAATAACTATTTTTCCATCATAGGTCTAGCACTGTTTCACACTAAATTTTTTATTTGCTTCTCTCAACAGTCATTCTTGCTCAACAGTGAGAGATTCTGTTACAAGAATAGGGGTGTTTTTAAGCACTCGCTTTTCACAAAACACTTGCTGTTGTTGGTATATCACAAACTCTACTATTAATGGCAAGCGAGATGTCATGGATACAATTAAATCAGCGCTGTAGCAATGTCTGCTTTCTCCAAATTGGACAGATTTCGACCCTTCCGAAAAAACTAAGATTGCATTTAAATTGTGTATAAACCTATTTCAGTGGAAATAATGTTTCATATGAACTAAACATTAGTGTATAGATTACCTTGTTTGCTGTTTACCTGACCAGCGTAGGTAAGTAATAAGTTAATATATTTACATAGTTATATCATGTACATTAACATTTCAGAGATAGTGGCTCAACAATGTGCTCTCCATTTTCCTTTATTGTTGTGAAGACACTGGTGTAAAAGAAGTTGTTTGTTTCTGTGTTGAATGTTAGACATTCTTTAAAGTATATTGTACAGCAGTAGCTGATTCTAAAAATTCCAATAGATTGAATATATCAGCTCTGGTTTAGGAGTTCTTGTATGATAACATTATAATTTCAGATTTTGCAATTTGAAACTTAAAATATTTGATGTTGTATTGATATGTAACTCTCTCTCTCTCTCTTTTTCTCTCTTTCTCTCTCTCTCTATATATATATATAGAAATATAGAGATAGAGAGAGAGCATGTGTGTGTGCACGTGCACCTGCATGAGTGAACGAGCGTGCTGTGTGTGCATGAGAGCACGTGTGAGCATAGCAAATCTATGTAAGAGATTGTTTATTTATTTATTTCATGCAGGTTATGATAGGCTTGCGGGCCTGGTTGTTTGCGCATGTTTTACTATCTAGGAATGGCTTAAGCGATCTTCAATGTGTGCAGTTTTCACAGTAGTATGGTTGTAGACTGTCTTGTACATCATGCAGAAAGTCCAAGAGTTGAGTCCTAGCCAAAGAGTTGTTGGGTACAGGCTTAAATAATTCCATGCTGTACGTTGAAGGTGTGTAATAGTTGCTTGCTGGTCGACCTGTGCAGTTGCACTTTGTGTTCTGACAACCGTGTAGCAGCTCATCACATAGCTGGTCAGCATTTGTTCCACCTTGCTGTAACTGCCAGACCATTTTATAAAGTGTGCATTGACATTGTTGTGTCGGTGTAGGCCACCTGAGTTGTAATGGCGCACTGTCACTGCTGTAATTAGAGTGGTGCACAGCGGTGCACCACATATCTGTGCGCCATCACGACAGCTTACAACATTGACCAACTCCACTCCTTTGCATCGCAAGGCAAGAGAGAGGCTGGAACACTTCTTCCTACCGGAGAGAATATACGGACAGAGAAAGCACCAGAAGTTAATTGGAGCACAGTTCTTCTTTACCCTATTGGGGGGGGGGGGGTAGGAGAGGGGATCGGCAAGGGAAAAAGTAATTCATTGCGATACCAGCATCGACACAGCACATGATATGACGTCTTGCAGCCAGGCCTAGGATAGTGCCGGTCTTCAATTGTATGTAGGGAACAATGTGTAGAGAATAGGAAAAATGGCAGTATTGCAACGAGTAGGTTTAGGGCCAATGTGACACTATGCATGTAGACACCTTCAGTTTGATGCACCTCTGACTATTGGGCTGCTGGTCTACGAGACTTTCTCCCACAGATGGAAAGATAGTGCTATTAATGAAAATGTTTTGACAGAGAGAAAGAGTCCAACGTCTAGAGGAGTACCTAAGTAGGTGAGCTGAAGAAAAACAGTCGCTAACCTAGGGTGGTTGGGCCTGGCTGGTTGGCTGCTTATTCCCATCGAGGCTCTAAAGTGTAGCCAAAGACTTGGGGCTTCGGTTTGGGAGGCAGAAGTGTTGGCTGAGTCCGTGTCCTCGTCGAACACGAGCTGCCAGGAACAGCAAAGGGGTCGGTCTTCTGGACGGGATCTTGCCGAGGCAAGAAGGTGAGGTATTTGACGTGGATTAGTGAGGAAGAGCGAGGTGGTAAGGGGTCTAACTTGGGATGGCTGATAGGGACGGACTTGAGGAGTGGTGGGACTTCCAGCGACCTGGTGACAACGTAGATCCCCTCAATCTTCTCTCTTCTACGTTCTGCTGTGGCGATGTTATTCTGTATGAGTTAGGGGACTTAAGTATCTCCCTCATCAGTGTGGATAGAGCATCGTTCCTCTTTCCTGCCCTGACCACACTCTAGAAACAGAGGCTTTATCCCAGCCCCATTTAACACACAAGTGAAAACGGCAGTGAGGTGAACTATTCCTGGTGGACACACCCAATACACCCCGCAGCAACAGAAATGCCAGGTGACGGAATGGGTGAGGCGGCTGTCTTTCCAGAAAAGTTTGCTTTCTGGTCTCCAAGTTGTTACTTACATTAATGCACCCTATTAATAGCAAAATACTCTTTTTAAGAGGTTAGTTACTAGTTCTTTAAATGCAAGAAAGGAACACAAGGAACGAAAAGCATGAAAATAGAAAAGATGTAAAGTTGAAAAGAATTTTATTGTTCAAAAGAACAATAAAACTCCCTGTGCCAGGACCTTGCCAGTGATGTTAAATTTGTAGAGAAGAAAGAAAAGTGAAAGAAAAACACTAGTGCCCACGTGGATGTCGGAGCCGTGACGGACTGGCTCTTGGTTTTGCGACAGTGGTGACTGCTGGTCTTCTTGGCAACGTCCTGAAGCCCGTCAGTCAGAAGGGAAACTGACACTGGGACCCCTCAGTCCAAGGAAGAGTTGTAAAAACAATGAGCAGATAGTAAAGCTGTAGTAACAAGAACTGCTTGAGCAAAGTAGATTGCTGGCACAATATTGTGTGGTGTAAGAGCATACAAACACTGCTGAGAGGATTAGATTCCCGGCACAGCGAGGCGTGCAGTGCACTATACACGCTCTGCACTCACTTATTGTTGCTGTGTGTTCTCGCCGAACATTTGCATCTTATTTAGGTCCACTGGTGGGCATGGCAAAGTCTTTGATTAACCGGGTGTCACAGAGTAGGGGTACGTGGGGTGGTGACTGTCCGTTAAGTTCTCAGCTAATTGCGGTGTAGGTAGTATGATTACAGGTGGCACTCCACGTCTTGTAGAAATGTCGCATTATTGCTGCGGCTAGCCAAGGAAAGGATAGATGAGGAACATATCTCGAAAAGTTTAATAATAGAGCGGAGTGTGGGATGTACGTGATGTGTGTGGGGATAAACAGAAGTGGAAAGGTGATGGGAAAGGAGAACAAGGCATTATGCTAGGCTGAGGATGATGCTGTGTAGCGTGCAACAAATATTTGTCTCTGTATAGCATAATTCTGTGCTAGATCTAGTTAGGGTACTGCAATAATATAAACATCCCAATAAAATTCTTACATAATATTATTATGTACAAAAGACAGAAGCACAAGTACTCATGTTTTAGTACTTGACAGATACACACACAAATAGGGCGACACATAATCGCAGAAGCGCGTATCGCGATTATGTGTCGTCCTATTTGTGTGTGTATTTGTCAAGTACTAAAACGTAAGTACTTGTGCTTCTGTCTTTTGTACATACTGATAGCTTAGTGGCCTCTTCCTTTCTTTTACATTACGTAATATTATGTAAGAACTATGAAGTCTTTGCATGTAAACAGTTTTATTGCAACTGCCACACAACTATTCATTGCTGGTTTGAGGTTTTTAAAGTGCGGACTTTAGGATGATTACTAGAATAGAGAAAGCTGAAGAATATACCTTTACCTGCAGGTATACAGACTAACAGGTTTGATGTTAAAGTGCGGACATTAGGA
>PNEQ01050538.1:0-26345 GCA_003012365.1 Medauroidea extradentata
CCGCATGGATTGTATTACTCCATGATAACCACCTGCACCCAGTATCGGGTAACCGAGAGAAAATATCGTGATCTGGAATGATCCTGTTCCCTCTTTATCTCTCGGGGTGGTGCGTGACTTTGAAGCGACATCTTTCCAGGAGGTTGGAGAACAGAGACCCGCCGAGATAATTCGAGAAGAAGGAGGGTGAGGTATATAATGGGGAGCTGCAGCAGGAGCGCGAGAGTTTTTGCTGGCAGGTGCCTAGTGTGATCTGAAGTGACAGTGACAAGTATTGGATTGCGACGACTGTTCAAGGGCGTCCAGCGAGTGGGACCGCAGCAAGTAGGAGGAAGAAGGTGATTCTAGGCCAGAAAGATTCTGCGGTATTATTTCATTGGGTCCACCATTGTGAGTGACTTGTAACCTTTCTATAGACAGAGAACTTATGTAGATGTATTTTTTTTCCTTTTCTTTTGTGTAAATAGTAGTTACTTGTTCTGTTTGACATTTATTGTGGTAAATCATTGTAGACATAGGTTATTTTTGTATGTACAGTTGTAAATAAACTAGGTAAGCTTTATTTTCTTTATTTTATCAAGACCTCCATCCCCAAACGTACCTACCCCACAAGCTTGTAACAATATGATACACTAACAAACACATCTTTCCTAGTCGTGAAACAATGGAAGGTCTTGATCCGAAGGAAACAAAAGGAATGTAATGAAGCGATTTGTGCAGCTCTTGACAGCGATGTCGTGTAAGTCTATGAAGGTGCCGGCCCCCGTAGCGCAGTTGGTAAAGAGTCAGTCTGTGGTGCGAGGGGTCACCAGTTCGCATCTGGGCCCGGGTATGTTCGTTGTGTTGTCCTTCACCTCGTGTCACCCTCATCGGCTCTTATGTGTTAAAAGGCCGGAATACCCACACATTCGCCCCTATTAAGGTAAATAATGTGAGCATGGAATGGTACTGGAACAGAAACCAGAGGTAAACGAAAGAATCATCAAATTCCCCCCTTCCTCACGACATTCATATATTAGCCACAATTCACACACGCAGAAAATCAGAAAAGCAGCAACTGTGTAAGGGTGTCTGGTAATGTAATTAGTTTATCTTAACTTTACATTTCAATAATATTTCAATTTTGTTTAATATAATAACTGACTACTACCACTTTAATCAACCTTTCATTTTATCGTCACAAATTAAGCACATTACACTCAAAATACATTTTGATACCTTCAAACATTGCGTAATAATTTTATTTTGATAAAGGTAACTTTAATTATTTACTCACATACTAATTTCGACCTTATAATTGATTATACATTGTGTGAATTTTCTGCATTACGTAATGTTCTCACATTTACTGCATCAATATTTGTTAATTTAAAATACTGGTTTTTACTGATTAATTGGCAATAATATTGGGCAGTTTTTTCCAATGGCGAGTGACCATTTATGTGACCAACTGATATTTTTTGCCTCGTGGAAACTAGAAAAATTTTTCAGGACAAAACAGGACTTCCGTGAAAGTGATTTTTTTTTTTACCCCACGAAGCTGTACTCTCAGTGACATGAAATGTATTTTTTAATTTGACGGCACTAATCACTTTCGGTATGTACAAATATAATTCCACATGGACCATTACTTTTTCCACCATCAGTAAATGCTTATCTCAGTGTAGAGGACAGCCAAATTTTCTTTAAAAATTCATAACTTCTAGATGGTTGCGAATCGGACTATACAAGTTTAGTTTGTTTAGTAGGTCTTGGGCCCCTGTGTCACCCGCATCTTTATTGACGTCTACTCCCGGAACATCCTGTATATTTAAGTCAAAATGGCTACCGTTTTCAAAATATGACATTTAGATGAACGATGTACACAAAAGTCCTTGTTAACTAAGAAGAATAGGAATGCCAAGACAAATGAACTTCGGTAAATTATTTCCTGAAATATGTAATATTAGCCTACGTTGACAGTACAAAAATCGCTGACATTATACAAATTTGAACTTATGATTTACGAAATAAACAAACGTTATGTCAGTATGCTGAGTAGTGTAAGTGTTGTAAGATTAATACTATACACACACACACACACACATATATATATATATATATATATATTTATTTATATATATATATATATATATATTCAAATATGACAAATTATTCTAAATATATCAAAATTACTGCCGATTTGAAAATATGAATACAAAGAGAACGAAGACGCAATCTAAAGTCAAGTTAATTTACCAATCTGTGTTAGTGTACTAGGTTATTAAAAATAGGAAAAAATGTTCAGCTATGCCAAACTAAAAAATTGCTGCATTTATGAAAATGTAAACACAGGATGAAGAAAATATACAAATGTCAAGTCAGCTAACAATTTCGTATATGTGTACTAAATTCGATACAATTCAGAAAAAAGATTCCTGTAATATGACAATATTATGCTAAAAATAGAAAAATGGCCGCAGTTAAAAAAATGTGAACGTAGGATAAACGAAATACACGGAAAAGTCAACTTATTCCGTAGTTTACATACGTCAAGATTAATGAACTTCTGCAAATTATTTTCTCAAATATGTCGTATTATGTTAAAATACGAAATGGTTGCCATTATGAAAATATGGAGAGGGCGTAAATGAATTATATGAAAGTCAACTATATATGCTTATGTTATTTCTGTTCTCTGAAAAGTTAAGGTAAATATTAATATGTTATGACAATTGGTACGCTTTGTTAGCAATTTCTCTCACATAAATTTTTTTGGGTTATAGACGGTATCCGCGATTTTTTGTAAAGGAAAATGTCTTCAAAATCGTTAGCTATTATTTAGAATGTCATATTGTTGTTAAACGTGTACGAATGATGACAAAGAACTAATTTTTTAAATAAGGCTTGCGTGTGTGTATGTAATGCGGTACAAAGTGTGCAGTTCGTTATTTACTAGAAGTCTAAACACTGCCTATGATTTGCGCGGTCAGGAGTTGTTCCGTGCATTCACATTTCATTGGTTCTCCGCTTGCTTCATATCTCGCTATGTCAGTGGCAGTTCTATGTAAGCCTGTCGTGTGTACTGCCTATGAAGGGGAAAGAGCTTTGACTTGTGGCAACTGCTAAGATATATTAGGGTCTACTGTTTTTATAAGTTATTTGCACGCAAAAATGTTCACATAATTTGTGTAATCAATGACATTTTGTTAAGTGTTAGTATTTTGAAGACTAGTGCCAAATAAAATTTTCCGAGCACCAATCTCCTTAAGAGATTTCATTCGTCACATATCAAAGCAATACTAATTTTGACACAATGTTTATTTTCTAATTTTCTGGTTCCTTGCAGATATTAGTCCCCACATAATGATGACTTCTGACCCACTGGCATGTTTTTGCAAATTTTGGACAAACCTCTCCCCACATGCATAATATTCAGTACCTAGTTCATTAAATGTACAAATGATCGTAAGTTGTGTTATACAACAGTGCCAATTTGATTCTCAAATACTTGAGTTCAATTTACCCTCATTCAGTTACTAAATATTATTTTGTCAGTAGCTAAGTTATCATAGTAATTTTTTATAAAATTATTGTAACGTTTTGAATTTTAATGTCTCTGTTAATATTTTTGTCTAGGTTTTCTCCGACGAATAACACACAACTACGGCCAACGGAAATATTTGTAAATCCATCACCAGTAGCAGTGACTTACCAGACCGGAGGGAAACATCCTGTAATTTCATGACCATTTACATCGCATGTAGATATTAAAACACAATTTTCAATGACAGTTGCTTTCTTAGCAAACCCATCAATTTTGAACACTATATATATGTGTATATATATGTGTTATATATATACACACACATATTTGACTGCAGTGAGGATTGAACTAGATTCGCCTTGTGACTCAGGTTAAACTGTACCGCTTTCTCCTGAAATTCCTAGTACAAATACACACGGAATAACTCCGAAGGAACAATTCAGAAAAAAAACATCATAGGTCGTGGAATTTTTACGTGTCTCACATGTTGCAAGAGATGAAGAGATTACGAAACCACAGTGCTATATTCTGATTTTTTTTGCAAGCGTGGTTTTAGACCGCGTGGAAATTAATTGGAATGGAAAGTATCTTCCATTTTGTTTGTAACGTGTATGGTTTCAACGTCAAATTTAAATCCGATAGCCCTAAACAAATTAGAAAATTGGATATTACCTCATTCATCATGTGTGAATGCAACGCTAATGGCTGACAATGGCTATGCACAGTTACAAAGAATTGCAGACACCAAAAGAAGCTGTCTTGTGTGATCCATTATGTTGCTTGGGACAGGATGTAAGCTGTCGGCAATAAAGATGTAGAGCATTGCTGCAGGCGAAATAGATTCTGATGGGATGTCCTTTATCTCAGTATTTGCTGATAGTGCATGATGTAAACGCTCATTCAAATCAAATTACAATGCTGTCGGGAGTGGTTAGTGAAATAATACATTGTTTAAATTAATGTCGCCTGGTAAAATGTAAGCATTTGTCCTTTCAATATGATATTGTTCTCAGGCTTGTATTGTTGGAGTACATACAAAGATGGCACTATTTTTATGGGCGTGATGAACAAGCTTTGCTGTGTTTTATTAATTAGATAATTTGAAAATTAAGAGCATTGTAATTCAGAAAATGTACTGAACCAGGCTGTAGTATACACAAATGAAACAAGGAAACTGCAAGGTAACCCAGTATCACCACGATTCTTGTTTTTTTTTTTTTTTTTTTTTTTTTTTTTTTTTTTTTTTTTTTTTTTTTTTTTTACTATGGTATATAATTAAATATGTCTGTTCGGTTATTCGTACTTTTGACAACCTTCTTGTCTACAACAATGATTAGCAATTATTATTTATTGTGAACTTAGGTGTTAAACGTTGATTATAGAACAATGTGTACACTTTAATCGTCGCTTAGGTTGCCTTGTTTATATTACAAAGCGGGCGGCAGAACAGTATAAATTGTCTGGAAAGATAAAGTAACTAGTGCTTCAAAAGTGCTCATTTTATCCTGAACTGTCTGTAGTAAAATGTGGATTGAACTGAATCCCCAGCTAAACTACTGTTGTATTCATATATTATTGTATTATTTTAATACGTAATAATGGATAGTGTGGAAAATAAGACAATCGTATGCAGCCAAATGTACTAAACCAAACATTAATTTAAATGTAAAGAAACAAATAGGACATCAAAATATCGTAACAATTTATTAATTGACGTTTATTTATTATGCAACTATATGTCTTTTATTTTGGTGGGAGTGACACAAATAGTGAAATTGTGACTGTATTGCCACCACCGCAAAACTAATGTGATTTTTAATTCTACCTTTCTGTGCTACTAATTGGATAATGTGAAAAACGAGACTATTGTATGTCACCAAATGTATTGAATCAAACTTTACTAAAAAAAATTGAGCAGTGTACAAACAAGGTAACTTTATACCAACATTATTTATGTAGTCAAATGATTTTCTTTCGTTATATGTTATAATATTTTACACCAGTTTGCTGTAATTACTTGAAATAGTATTTTTCCTTTTTTGGTTATAAATATGCACTAAGTAGTGTTATTAAAATCTTTAACAGTTACCTCAAATGGCCTCTCGTTGACCATAATATTCCCAGAAATATTACTCGAATTAATCCGATAACATTAGTGCCTTGAATTCGTTAAATATTCCGAGTGATAATCAAACATTTTCGTATAAACATCAGGATAGAGACTGATTTTCGCGATCTGCCTGCTCAGTGAAAATAAATAATCTTTCTCATACAACATATCAACCTGTCCAAGTAAATCTTCCCGCTTGTGAGCGGAAAAAGCATCTGCAAATTTATTTTGGCTGGGATAGTAGTATGTTATAATATACATGTATACATACATTAAATTACGTGTATTACATAGTTCGCACATAATATGCAATATTATTGTTATACTACAATATCCCTACAAACAACATAATCCTAAAAAATTCTTCCCAATTAAAAAAAAATGAAGAAAATACAAGGAAATGCCTTGGTTTAGATAGGAAAATGAATCAACCTTGGTTCGTTTACGCTACTAAATAACTTCCGAAATTGTTCCGCATTTACCAACTATATTACCTTTATTACCTCTGATACAAGTTTTTTATTTAACATTACCTATTAAATTTATAATATTCGTGTTCTAGATATATTCAATTATTTATGCAGAATGTGTTGTACTTTTTAAAATAAACGTGTAAACATTTGAAATGTGTTTACCTGGGTGTTGACCCTGTATTGTGTTGCGTGAAGACAGAAACGGGCAGCCTTTGTCCGTACACGTCATACATCTACTTACCTTGCACATACACAGAGAGCAAGAATGATACAAGAGACAGACCGGTAGCTCAGCGCTACTCTTGTGTTCCCGCTGGGCATTCCGCGATGTGCTGCCTCCTGGCACATTTAAGAGAAAACTTTTGCAGCCGCATGACACTCGCGTGAATTCTAGCGGTCAACGGAAGAACTACTTGGTACAAGGCCGGCTCGGCGGGCTGTTCAAATCTTAGCGAGATATTTGAATTTATAAATCTAATGTGACGTTTTTAAGAGCGAGGCCTACAGCAATTTTTACCGTCATAATTGTATTTTTATATTTGTATCAGTTATTTATTCTCATTTTGAACATAAATTGTGAATGAATTATGCGCTTATTAAATGTTTTACCTCTCATAGTTTTTGCAAAATGTGTAAATGTCAAAATTTGCATGCTATTACGGTTTTATGTGCGACATGATACACAAGTATTCACCATTGCCTTATATTTGTATATTTCTGAAACAATTCCACATTGATGGAAGTAACACTAAATATCCTACGACTATTATAATAATAATTCACTTGCAATTGTGCTCTCGCCCAATGGCAAGCTATACCGTACTCTCTCGAACACTTGCCAAACCCCACCCGAACCTTCCAACCCCCTTCACCTTCACCAACTCCTACTAAGCAAACACTGCCAACCCGTTCCGTTTCTTATCATCTTAATATTCTCACTATTGTTCTTCCTTTGTGTGTAATATGTAACAGGATTATTCAGACAGTAAAATATCAATCAATAACCTTAATCTTTCTTAGTTAATCAGCAGCTTAACTAACCCCAGTTTCCCTCGCCATTCACCATCTTATACATCCAGACTATTTCTTGCTCAGTGACAAATTGAAAAACAAAATATAATTTACCGTCCCAAAATTATGGCATAGAATGACGAGACACCCTGTCGTTTTTGGAACTTAAAATATTTAAAATTATGAACTGTAGTGACTAGGTGCACTATTATACGCAGAATAACCCTTTCTACAGTTAAACATGGCGCTCTGGATATGCAACATTGATGTGGAAACAAATTAAAGATATAGAACATACACTTCAGGAGAAGGAAATTAAGAGGGCACTGACAAATAAAAACGACACGTTGTTCTATTTTTATTTTTTATTTTGCGAAAAGCATTGTTGTACACTTTTCATTAGCAACGTTGCTGAATTATGCCAACATTGACGAAGAAGTATTCTTAAAGAACGATATACTCTTATTTCAGTTAGCAGAAAATGTGAATATTGAACAATTTATTTGCTCATTACTAAATCATTAATTTACATAAAAATATTGAAGTAAGATAGGTGGTTAAGGATTGTATGCTGGATTTGTGTGCTACAGTAATAAGGCTACTCTAGTGTAATCGATCTGTCGCTTTTTATTATACAGTATTAATAACATTTACTGTTAAGACCACTGTCGTTGGGATGCTAAGCAAGGCCAAAGGTTCAGGTATTTTTCCCAGAACAAAGTACAAATCAAGTTTGTTTGATACAGACATGAATCCTATCGTACGTAAGCAATTTTCACAGATTTTTTTTAATTTATCAATAATACACGCGTTCCTTAGTCCTGTGTTTAACAACAGTTCCATTCCATGCAGAGATATCTATTCTCAGACAAACACGAACACACGAAACAATAAACAGTGTCCTGCTATGACGACACAATAAGATACAATACACACAGAGAGAGAGAAGTAACCGTATCACTCAGTGGACTTGCAAGCATAATGTTAAGTGTCACAGTGCCTGTCAAACATGTCGGCTGTTTATGAAAGTGTGCTACTTTAACTGTGGTAACTTCAGAGGTATTGCGTACAAGAGTGCCATATTCTCACAGAGCAAAAAATTAAGGTATATACATATTATCGTGAACAGTAAAGAGTTATAACATAAAGCATAATTTAAATTTTAGGTGTTGCACTAGCTCTGAAACAGATTAACAAAATTGGCAGTATAGTTGTACAAGGAAAACCAGTACTTATTCTCTGCAGAAAATTATTTTTTTAAGTCTCAAATTAAAATTTAAACAATGCTAAAAACATTTATATTAAGCGATAACACACTATCACTTCTCTACACATTAAAATAATAATCCTCTAACAATTGGGCAACCATCCAGTGGCAAGCTATAACTTTTCTTCAATCACCTACCAATCCCTGTCTAAACTTTCCAACACACCTCACCATTACCAACTCCTCCGAAAATAAGTTCCACGCCCTCACCAACCTCTAAGCATACACAGCCTACCCCATTCATTCTTTTTTTATCTCATCATATGAACCTTCTCACTGTTATTCCCTCTTCCTCAATACCTGTCTTAGTTAACAGGCAGCCTAACTTACCCCTGACTCCCTCTTCATTCACCTTCCTGACCAATTTTCCCACTTTTCTCCTTTCCTTCAATGAATTCCACCTGAGTTCTTTCAACACCAAAGATGGCTGACAGTTCCCTTCGTCCCCGCCAGCCTGCCCTTGCCTTCTCCATTTACCCTTCAGTCCCGTCACCCACTTTGCTGCCCATCTTTGCACCTTATCCAGCTCCCGTACATCGAATTCCATGTACAGGTCCCACTCTGTTGCCACATACTCTTAACATTGGTCGTACCAGTGTAGCACATTCCTTTCCTTTCAATGCACTACTAACACCCTTCAATACCCTTCCCAGCATACCTACAAACCCTTTACGCACAGTCTCTCTACCTGCTATAGCAGTAACTACAGTTATTTTTGCTTAGTAATGCAATGCTCAGCTGTAAGTACAAAATTTAATATCTTATAATTTTATTGTCAATTCCTTAAACTACGAAGAGGAAAATTTATCAGTTATTTCTATGATAAATGACTATGTAATTGGTAACTACTAGAGAGGAGAATGTGTGCAATGTCTCTATGAATAATAACAAAAAAATTTACATGAAGTAATTAAGTTAGGTTATTTTAGCTGGATTTCATATTGGTAAAAATAACATTAATCTAGAAGGAAATTAACTTCAAGCATTGAAGTAATTCGTATTCAAATATATGTATGTGTTTACAATAAAAGCCTCAATAAGAAATTATTTAAATTAGCCTATGCATTACGTGAAGGAAGGATGGAAATAACAATATCTTAGCTTCATTAATTTTGAACAAGTAAGACCCTTTGTAATACTACCTTGAACACTGTACGTTCAATTTGCACCAGTTTTGTTGTCATTAGTTTGTTTTTAATGTTAATTTTTTTTTCCGCAGCACCCGGGTTTAATTGTGTATGTTTCTGTTCCGAGCAAGGTAATAGGTATATTTATATTCCCACCGCATTTGTTTCGCGATACTGCCTTCTGCACCCTAAGTCACTCCGCATCGTTATACCACGGTACTTGTATTCTCAAGCTTCCTATGTGACCTGCCCTTCCTGCCCTTCCTATCTGTATAAGCCCATACTCATAACTTTCTTCCTCGTAAACACAACAATTTTTGTCTTTCTCACATTTATTTTCAATTTGTTCTCTTCAGTCCAGAAATTTACTTGGTCAGTGTCATTCTCCTTCTACCTCTGTATAAAAACACAGCAAACAAATTTATTTACCAATCAGTGTTGACAGTAAACAGCAAAAAAATAAAAAAATAAAAAAAATAAAAAATATAATAATCATACTATTGTACACATCAAGTATGAAGTGTGTAGTTAGGAGTAAATGTTCATTTTAAACAAATTAACCATATAACTTCAATTAATACAGATATCGAATTAAATAAAGGTTTATTGTTTGTGAATTGCCTAAAGTGGTTAAAGAAATGATTAATCAACAACATTTTTGTCTGTTTTCAAAAATTTATTGAGAAGCTGTTCCCTGGATATAAAAGAAAATGTGTGTGTGTGTGTGTGTGTGTGTGACTGCCAAGTCTAGCACAGCTTCCAGCATCACGAGTATAAATATAAATTTAATTAAAAGTAATTTTAAAAGCCGGTATTAAATTCTTTGGAATTTCGATTTGTGGAGAAAATTATTACTGCAACTTACATGTACCAATTATTTTCTACTGTTAAATTTAAATTTTTTATTTCTATTTATATGCACTTTCAAATTTTTTTGAAAAATATTGTATTAGTCAGTGTGAATTGTGTGACATGGCCTACATTATACATTGTGTGTAATCTCAGGGATGAAAAATGAATACGAATACAAAACAAGGAAAGGTGGCATAGCTTGTTGCCAACTCACCGTTTCTTGAGAAACCAAGGTCAACAGACAAAGAGTTTTATCTTTCCTTGGCCAATATTGAATTTATTCCCTTAAATGCTATTTCATAAGTCAACGTTAAAAGATCAGCTTCAAGTAAAGGTGATTGGCACGTAACCATAGTGCTGTACCTCTGTTCTTCAATGTCACCGACATGTATAACAGCACGCGATACTTTCGAAATAGCAGCAACCTGTTTCGACCATCTGAAATACACAAACCCTCATGGTAGAGATACATAAAAAAATTAGTTTGTGTGTTTATAAATTGGGTGTGTTATGCCAAAAGTCACTAACGAAATGTTTGTTTTGAATTTCTTTACGGAATATATGGCTAATATTAGTTATAAAATTACGTTGTTAAGTACTGAACTATAATGGTATATAATAATTACATAATGTAACATAGTCTGATTAACCTACTTAAAAGTGTTGAGTACCAATATAAATAACTCAACAACATTTTACTCTCATTTAACAGTGACTTTTGGCAAAATATAGACATGTAAAATGTAACTACCATTCACAATTATATTTTTTACCTATATTTAACACAGTTACTTTTTAATATTTATTATTGTGAATTGGAAATCATTGAAGGAAAGGAGAAGTGTGAAAAGGCTGGTCAGAATGTACAGTATTGTGAATTGTGAGGGAGGTTGGGGTAGGTTAGTCTGAATGTTAATGGAAGCAGAGTACAGAGGAAGAGGGAATATTAGTGAAGATTCACGTGATGAGGAGAACAGAGTGGCAGAACAGTGTAAGCAGTTTATGCTTAATCGGTAATGGTCAAGTGGAATTTGCTTTCGGAAGAGATTGTGAAAGTGAAGGGTGTTGGATAGTTTATGAGGGGTCTGGTATGTGAGTGAGGAAGAGACAGTTGCTGAATTGCAAGTGAAATTAATAATGGCATTGACTTTTCCCTATTGCATTAACATGTAAGCCTACATAAACCAAAGCGTACATTTAGACAATGCATTAGGCCAACTTTCAAACTGCTAGACTTATCCTTCTCCATTAGCCTAGGGGTATAATAATGGGTAATATTTTTCTTCATTAGGCCTAGTTTATAATTTGGCTTGCAGCAGGTTTCAGTGTGAACAATAATCAAGTAATATGTTAGTATTTTCTGTAAACTAAAATTTAAACAGTAAAATGTTACTTGCATAAAAATATTTTTATGATTGCATGTAAATACTCTACAGTTAATTAAATTATTACCAGTTAACAGGAATTTGTAAACTCCTAAAATGTTACATTTTGATTTTGGATGTAATGTTACACGGGCACCCACAGACTTTAATTAAAATAAATTGTTGAGAATATTTGAAGATTTGTAAACAAGCCTAAGCATACCAAAAAAATTCAAAATTTATTTCGTAGTGTGATTTAACACAAAACATATGGCAACACATTAGGCTAACGCCTAGTTATTACAGTACCTAACATACCTTGGTGCATATGCTATGTTGAAAAGAGATCACAATGAAATTATTATTAGTCACTAAAATACCTTCATAATAGCATACCACTTGTTTCCGATTCATGTAATTGCGTCTCAATGGCATTAGTATGAAAATATTCGTACAAAAGCTGTGCTTTAGCCAACTTTCTGTAATTTGTGTACATTCTGTCCTTACATCAATACGACTCCTTGGATAATTCTTACTAAATAGGTAAGTTAAATAAAATAAAACAGTATATCAATATATATTTCAGCAACACGTGGAATTCTGAACAAATTCACTGCTTCTAACAGTACAAAACAACTATCTTCGTTGTGATAAAATTCACTCGCAGTCGCGACCGGCCGGTGGACAAATTCTAACCATTTCCTCAGTCATTTCCCGAACCTCTCCTACTGGCAAGTTTGGGACAAGAAATTAATCCTAGTAACAAGTTTTTATTAATTATAACTCAAAATATGTCAAACTAACTTACACAAAACAAAAACCGTTACTTAATAGCAGAAGCCAGAAGCAAGTTCAAATACTACACAGGATAAACGAAGTACAACTTTAATGTGACAAAATATATTTAACTTTTCATATAATAAAAACGTCATTTAGTAAAATCTATATGCAGTTTCTTGATTGCAATTATTTAATTATTATCTACATACATTATATTTAAGAGTTTTTAATGCTTTTAGAATGTGTTTTTTGCTGTCCCTGTCCCTTTTACGAATGAACTCATAGCAGATTGAA
The DNA here is from genome assembly GCA_003012365.1 of Medauroidea extradentata. Lineage (NCBI taxonomy): Eukaryota > Metazoa > Arthropoda > Insecta > Phasmatodea > Phasmatidae > Medauroidea > Medauroidea extradentata. The sequence goes on from PNEQ01050538.1 coordinate 12,805, forward strand.
ACGAACCTAGTGGCAGATTGGCAAACCTTATCAAGGGACCCAATCCGCCATATGAGTTTCACAGGGCTGATAGTGAGCGAAGCTACTATAGTGGAAATGTTCCCAAGGCCACATGAAGGGACACACAGAAAAGAAGGAAGAGTGATGCGACGGTGATATCCCCCTTCCTCCATAATGATAATGCAAACGATAATAAACGGGAGAGTAAGCGAAGGAAGTGCTCGCTGCTATGTGGAGGAGGGGCCTGGGGGAAGAGGGCTGGCTGTAGTTCATATTCCTGCCACCCGCCTCTGTGCAAGAAATGCTCGAAATTTAAACCGAGGCGTTACTGCACTGGAGGGGGGCGGAGCCCTTAAGATGTAGCTACCGAGAGTTCCGCGTCTTGCTAAGGGCCTCTCTTGGTTAATATTCATGGTGTAAGAAGATGCTAAACTGCGTGGAGAGGATGCCGGGCCTCGAAGGGACAGTATTCAGTAGTTGCAGCCACTCTTAACTACCTGAAAGAATGGTCGTCTGGATGTCGGGACAATGAGGGTCCTAGCAAGGCTGGTGTTAACTCGTCAAACACGTAAGTACCTCAAGTCTTATGGTTATAATATAAATTTAAATTTATTAGTAGGTCCAGTTGTAAATTTAAATTAAAAGGTCACGTTAATTTTAATGTACGTATCGAGAGTTTACTTTCATTATGTTTAAGGGCATTATGTACGGAGGCAGAAGGACGACTGTGCGATCCAGACATAGCCAGGGTGGCGTGCGCCAGGTAGAGGGGGAAGGCCATCCTTGTTACTTTTACCCCCCCTCCTTCAGTTGTGCCAGGATACTTGTGGAGTGAACTTCTCATGTTACCAGGCCTTAGATGACGTGCGCTCACTGTGACGTCATTGTCAGATAGCAAATACATACTGGAAGCATGGGAGAGTGCTGTTTCAGTCAAGTCATGATTTCAATATGCTGTCACATTCTCACGCCCGATTAATTTCTCGGTTCAACACCACCAGAATTTGAGTATGTTTGAATCATTTTAATGATAGGTTTTACTAGTTTCGACATAATAGAACTATAATCATTGACCAGGAAAATATTGCTGTTTTAAAAATAAAATAATGAGAATACTACTGTTATTCAATGGACTGGTACACAGCAAAATACGAACACGAACACTTGAAGTTCATTTTCTTGAATTCTTCTTTAATTACGAAACATAAAAATGTTGTACAGTCTCAGAAGTCACCTTTGTAAATTTTAAATTTTACATGTGACATAATATTCTCAAAAAATTACGAACAAACTTACTACATTATAATTTAAATAAATAATAATAATAACACATTGGTAAACTCCAGAGTCGCTTTTATTTAGTTGTGCCGCTTATAAAACAAAACCTTTATTCTGCAAACCGTTATGTTCCCGCAGAAGTTAACATGCTCGTTCCCCAATGAACAATTACAAGATAATACAAAGATAAGCGCATTTAATTGATCTATTCTGCGGCAATCGCATTAATGTTCTTGCACACATTTTGTAAATAATTCATGGGGGCGGGGAAAGAATTAAATAAATTATAATACTAAACAAACACTGGGGAAAAATTATCTTACAATTTTAAAATAACCGTCAGGAGAAAGAATAAGATTTTCTATCAATAATAAAATTAATTCCTGCACAGCATGCATTCGAAGAATTTAAATCTATAAATATTCACACTGCTGGCCTGAATTAATATGCATTATGATATGCAATTAAATTCAAATTAGTCCGATCGAAACAGTAGTCCCTATGCATTTTACTACTTAGGATATTACGAGCCATCACGCAGTCAGCTGCATTCTCACTACTGTCAGTTACCACATTCTGCGATCACTAAGTTCATACAGTAAAAGATAAAATCTGAACATTTTATGCACAAAATTAGAAAACATTGTAATATTAAATATACGCAACTTCAAAAATATTGTACCATGAAATATTCACAACTTCATAATAACTGTAGCATGATATATATATATATATATATATATATATATATATATATATATATATATATACATAATAAATACAGAAAAACCAAGTACAGATTTTAAATCACAGTAACTTGTATGAAGTCGTGTAAACAGTGTACACTCTGACTCGCGTATAGAAAACGTGACAACATTTCAAGATTGGGCAACATGTAATTTTTTTACTGCCAGCTGGTTTTTTTTAACATCATAGCCCCAGTATTGTACACAAACAGACTCATAGTTGAGAAATTAGCATAAAGAAAATTATTAAAAATGAAATAGTTTTTGAAAGCTTGTCAAAACTTGCCTGGAACGCCAAATTCCACTGTAACATCCATGCACAGACACAAACCTGTCCTTCCCTTGTTTATATATGCGAATGCCGTGCTGTGTGTTCCTGATTGTCACGTCAGCCATGTTATCATTAACGTACCAGCATATATGAAACAATGTATTGCACCACAATGTACTACCGAGAAGAAGACGTGATTGGCCTACACGGCAACGAGCGTAATTCAAATGAAGTTACACTGAAACCTAAAATTTGTGCTTGCGAATACAATTTAATGTAAATAAAAGAGTACCGAAAATAAATTTGATGTATACGTATACATCATGCTGCGTACGTATGACAATGACATACGTAACAATGCAGCCTAGACGTATGTAACATTACACTTATGTGCGTTCTTTAAATCAAAACATCGTCATAACACCGGTTTTTTTTTTTACTAAATCCTGACTTTTACATTTACCTAAGTATTAAAAGTACAGGATAATTATAAAACCACCAAATAAACTCTGTAGGACTACGACATGCTGAAGGTTGCTCAATCGGCACTTACGTTTCTGTTGACACGTTGTCATGAAAAACATTTTAGGGAGATGATACAAATAGACTTAAAAATCATAGTCTATTAAGTCTAGGTTTCTGTTCTAGGTTACTCCGACTTAGGTAAAAAAAATGTGGAATTTAACAGACAACATTCTCCTTTAACACCCAGATGGGGACTGTAACAATAAATATTTGCCCATTTTTAACGTGAGTATTTTCTTGTGTGTTGACATTTGATAGATACTAAACTACAAAAATGCTTAAGAATGTAATCGTAAAATTATTAAATTAAGGGATCCCCGATTATTATTGTACATTATTAGAGCATTTTTAATTTTCATAACTTAATTTTTTTTCAGTGTTAGGTAATTTTAATTTTACACAGGTTAAAATCCATTTCAAAACAAACAAAAAATTTCGAAATAGAGTTCATACTAAGGCTCAGGGCACACCAAGTAGCTGGGACGAGAAGTGATAAAAAATAAAGGCTGGACTTTCCTGCTATTCTGCACGGGAATACTCTTGCCACCGCTGAAAGATGATAAGGCCTAAATATCCTTCTCGCCCAGGTCTACCAATGACAGTGCAGCAAAGGGACGAGCACAAATATCAACTTCTACATCGGAAGATGCAGCAATCCCTCACAGGGATACTGGAATATTGCTACATAGCAAACAGCAGAAGCCACGAGGACGGGAAACGCTACAGTAAAAGAATAGTCAAAACAAGAGTATAAAAAGTGAACGAGATGAAACTCACAACGACACTAGAGGGGCAAAACTGTAATTGACAAAACAAACCCACTCAAAGCTGGAATTATGTTTGATTACAACATTTTAAAAAGATAAAAAACACAAATAATTCTGGCTGCTGTTCACGCCATGATGTGCAAGAATCAAACAAGGTCGCCTGATAGTCGTGCATAGAGGATATAGGCTGGCATAGAGTAGATGCTACCAGTGAGTATTAAGTCAGAATTTAAATAATATAGGAAGTAATATCCAACATTCAGTTTAAAAAAACACATATGCTGTAACAAAGAAAGCATATTACCATTAATTTTTCTAAGTTAAATTGACAAACGAAAAATGTTTTGAATATAGTTAACTTATAAACAGACATGGTCAGATCATGCTTGAAGTAGGTCACACGATTTCACACAAAAATTGTTCCAAAATAATGTAGTACAGCTTTAAATGCACACAGTTAACTGGTTGAATTATTATTTTTGTAAAGATACATTTCTGTTATTACAATTCCATAGACGATACAGAATTAAATCATTATTGTTAGGGAAGAAGTAACTTTGCCAAGAAGTGGTATAGTAACTAAAAATAGATGAACTAGACAAAGGAAAACAAAGCACAACAATAGTATGGGCCAACAAACGGCACAATGCCTGCCTAAATAATTTGTAAGACGGTAGGTTGCATTGTAATATCCACCTCATTTTTCATAAGGAATCATCTGACTCCTCCCCTCCCCCATAAAGCTTATCTCCATATTCCACAAACATCTCGTTTATGTTAAATAGTTTCGAAATACCGTTAAAATACGTTAAACAATCATCTTCAGCGTAACCAAGTGAGCGATTATTTTTTCTATTAATGTCTTTATTAAAATGCTTGCACGTAAATACTGGAAGTTTACTTTCAAGGAAAACACGACATTGGCCTCGTCACGGGCACTCGGCTGATTGTGCGGTAAACAACTGCTTCTATAATAATTAATGAAGATTCGATACATTATCGAGTTTAGCTTGTTGTCAAGTTGATGCGACTTTGTGTTGTGTGGGTGTAGAGGAAGATTGTTTACTCCTCAGTGATGACTAGGAAAATCTTGACGAATCATGAGGAGATTATGATTCCAAGCCGTCATATAAGGATATCTAGTATATCCTGAAAGTTGTCGAGAGTGAAATTTTGCGAGCAGGGGCGAATCCATATATTGCATAGATGTGTGGTATGCTGGGGAGTTGCTAGCTAAAGAGTCACACTGGCCTGAAGTTGGGCTGGCGAGTCACACTAGAGCGAGACAGAACTACGTGCATGCAAAGATTACACTCGGCGTAACAACCCTATTATCCACGGTCATGTGTAGGCGAATTAAAGGCAGAATAAACTCGAGAGACAACCGGGTAAACTCTGAAGAACTATGTCATTTATGCGAACTCAGAGCCATGACTTGCATTGATTATATGACACGTGACTAATCACAGAGTCATTTGTGAGTCTATTCATTGGTTTACCGCCTGTAAAATCGTTAATACTGCAAAGCAACTATCCAGAAAAAATTCAAAACTTTAGAAACTTTAAAGAATACATTAACTACAGAAATAATTTTGACGATGATATAAATAATTACTGCATGCTTTATGTGATGTGAATCAGTTTTTATCATCAGTCCATAAAAGCAGCCTTGTGAAGGACTTGAACAAGACTTCCTTCCTCCTTGGCTCCTTCCCATAGAATATGGTGTCTTGTAGAGTACCTTACCGTGTTTCGGTTGACCACAAAACAAATCTACATTTCAAGGACAACAAGACTGTAAGAGTTTGTCCCTGAATAATGCGTCGTGTTTAGCAGGCCCATTGACTGCGAAAGAAAACCAAAATAGGTAACGTGTTTTCGTTGGCTCAACACCGGTGGGTAAAAATACTCCTTGTTACCGAGATAAATACTATGGTATTGATACTTGACGTTATTCCACGTAGTGTGTGCAGATATTTGTCTGCAATAGAAATACTACATTTATACTGCATTTAAACTCATAATTTGAGAGTGGAAGTTTTTTAACGGCATAGTATTGGTTTTACACAGCTAATATTAAATAAATATACAAAACATTTGTCTGACAACATATATATTTTGCAACGTCAGTTTTATTGTCAGTGGATTTTAAAGACTCGTTTCAGTACATTTAATAATTTCGGAGCAGGGTGTAAGTTGTAAAAAACACATACATCCAATAAAACTTTATTCCTATTAAAATGGTAGCGACGGAAACCATATTTTTAGTAATTAAGCTTACAGTCGACCCGATAAACTAGTAAACCAGCAAACAATTTTACTTGCAGAAATTTAGAAAAAAAAACAGTTGTGACCAAAACCTCACAAACTAAATGAAACAGTAGTTTTTACTAATTAAATACTAACCAATAGATTAGGCTATTCGTCAGTATATTGCTGACTTTAAAAAATAACCTTAGCTCTCGTATAGTTAAGTTTATAGGCCCATATTTCGACATTTTATTTCTGTTGGTGCAGTTTTTATACAATTCCATTTTTTAACTAGAATTGAAAGATGCATTGAAGTAACAGTGGTAAATTGTTTGCTGTTGTATTTTAAATTCCTCGTTCATTTTACTGAACAGTTACGCCTACATATAATACCGCGTTAAATTATAAATGAAAATTAATATTATTTATGTGTTTACTCGGCGTAAGTAACGGAAATATTTGAATGTGCAACTAAGCGTAACGAGGTTTTCTAAAATTAAGTTATTTTAAAATAATTGTGACATACTAACTGATATGCATATATTATTTTTAAATAACCGTAATTTACTAACTGAAAAGTGTTGTATGATATAGTAGAAAAATTATTTACTCGTCTATTTCAATTAAGTTGTTCGGAAGTAGTGCTGTGTAAACTATCAGAATCCTGTTTAGAGACGATGTGTAGGCGTTAGTCATGTTTATTCGATGTTCAGTTTAAAGCGTAGTATTAGGTAGCTAAGACATTGTAGGGCCCACTAAAATATGTTTTTGTTGCAGTTCACTCAACGTAATTAATAATCGATCATCAGGAAAACATATACAGGTCGAGTCCGAATAACACCGACAAACATTGGCAGTTGATTCCTTAGGAAAATAATAATAAGAAAATGTAAGAACAACTTTTCCCGGAATATATAATTAAGCCAGGTGCATAAATTGCAACCATAATACACATATCTCGCGAATAGCGACGTTTAGAGGGTGGCACACGACAAATTCCTTATGCATAGTTAGCGTGCTGCTCAATAATTAGGGCCACGATTTTGTCGCGAAAAGATTTTTGCCCCACTTTGTTTCAGTGACTCACGTGCACATCGGCAGTTCTGTTTCAAGGTTATTGGCAGCGTGTCTTTGTTCAGACACGTTTATCATTTGACTGCACCAATCAGAATAAGATTATTGTGATCCTGTACGTCTATAATATACCAAGGCAAGTGAGAGTAAAATCATCCAACCACAGACGATGTAGCAGAGCTGCAGGTGTGCACATGATGCATCGAAACCGTATGTTGCAAAAATATTTTCGCCATAAAATCGTGGCTCTATCAATAATTTATAACCGATCAGTAGAGCCACGATTTTATGGCGAAAAGATTTTTGCAACATTTGGTTTCGATGCGTCATGTGCAAACCTGAAGCTCTGCTATATCGTCTGTGGTTGGATGATTTTACTCTCACTGGCCTTGGCAAATTATAGACGTACAGACTCACAAAAATCTTATTCTGATTGGTGCAGTCAAATGAGAAACGTGCCTGAACATAGACACGGTGCCAATAACCTTGAAACAGAACTGCCTATGTGCACGAGAGACACTGAAACAAAGTGGAGCTAAATTCTTTTGGCGACAAAATCGTGGCCCTACCGATCAGCTGTAGCATCACGAAGGTTTATGCAATATCAGCGTGGCAACACTTATTTCTTCTACTATGTTAACTTGTGATAGCAGCGACGGGATTGGCAGAGGTTGTACATGATCGTCTAATTACACATAGTCATAAATGTCACTGTCCCATGTCAAATACTTTCTGCGGTGTTTACAATAAACACAGGTTCAGGCTGACACTTCAATAAGAGCCGCCGCCTTACGAAACCTCGTATACCGTACGTTGTACGTGTGATTTGTTAAACACTTTTAATTAGGAGAATGCGAGTAAAGATTTTGGTGATTTTCAGACCAATACGGACATTTTACATTTAAATAATGAAATAAAACGCGATACGAGATGAGTCATTTAAAAACTACCCCCTTAAATTATTTTTGTAATACAGATAGCGCCCCTTAAATTTTAATGTGTCGTGTGCATTGGTAAACAATGTTAATCTAATGGAGTGTCGCGTCTTTCTTCATAATTACACGTCCCGTGTGTAGTTGGTTGCCTACCTGTCAGGCCACGCGCTTTCTGTTTTTAAATAATGTCACCACGTATTTCTCGCAAACGGTTCACCTGAGAGTGTTCGGACAAGACAATAATTTTTGTTAATTTTTACGTGCTGATTAAAAAATACATAAAATAAAGTATAACAAGTGTTCATTAATAAGTTTCGTGCAAACGCAGGGTGGCAACCCCCATTATCCACAATGAAGGGGGTTGACCTTTACACCCAGATTTCCCCAGGTGAATTATCTCCATTATACAAAACACTAATCTTCTATTTGTCACATAATCGCAATTAGTTTCTAAAATATTTTATTTTCAAAAATTTCAAAATCCGACTTTCGGGAAAAGTGGTTCTTAAGTTTTCTTTTAATTTTTTCCTCAGGAATCACCTGCCAGAGCTTGTCGGTGGTAATCAGACTCATCCTGTATAGAACCCGCCATGGGTATATAATCCGCAACACCAACATCATAACAAGATATTCCTATACACAAATGTGATAAAGCATGATAGGAACTGACATATCCTTGCGACCTACTACCAAGGAATTAATAGAAGCGTCTCAAAGTCACTAAATATACTAAAATATTTTATTAAATTATTTATAAATCAGAGTGCGAGTAGTGAGACTGAATATTCTAGTTACGTCTCGTACACATTCTTTGAAGACAAAAGACTTGTACGCACTTTTATTCCGAGTTAATCTTAATGTATAAAATGAAGTGTCCTGACTCACTCACTCATCAACGCACAGCCCAAACGGCTGGACCTGGAACCATGAACATTTGAGGGAAGCTTCCACTTGCCCCGTAGGCACCCACTAAGAGAGGATTTTTCGGAATTCGATAACTAAGGGTGAAAAGGGGTAAATATGTTTTAAAAGAATCCTTCATATCTCATTAAATGGGAATGCTATAGAAAATTTTTTAACTTCGTAATATTGCCCAAAGAAATGCATATTCGCAAATTTTTCGATTTTGCGAAATTCGAAAATTAAGGGGGTGAAAAGCCGTAAAATGTGTTTTTCATTAATCCGTGATTTCTCCTAAACAATTTCACACAGTGGGGTGATTTTTTCTTTAAAATGATGCTTAAGTAAATGTATAAAAAGTGTTTTTACAATTTTTCGAAATTCGTCCTTGAAAGCTCTTAAAAAATATAACGTGTTTTTTTAATTAATCCTTTTTATCTCCTAAACCAGTAGAAACATTGAAATGGATTTGCTTTAAAATAAATCTTACGTAAATATAAAAAAAGCATTCCAGGATTTTCTGAAATTCGTCCTTGAAAGCTGATAAAAAAATATAATTAGATTTAAAATAATTATCTCTACTGCTTATACCCGTTGAGGTATCGAGATGATTTTTTGATAAGAATGAAGCTTAAGTAAATATATACAAGTCAAATTCAGGTTTTTATGAAATTCAAAAATTAAGTAGGTGAAAAGCAGTAAAATGGTAGTCTCCCGGAAAAAGAGAATGATTACACATAAATAATTCAGTAGTTTCTTTTTGCCAACCTACTCATAAATAAAACTCTTTGGACTGTAGCCACTACATACGAAAGAATTGGTACGGCATGCCTTTAACATTCACACAGGTATGTATTGTATAAAGTTTGTGGTGTGGATGTGGTGGGGTTACGGGTTCGTATCCCGTGCAAGACTTTGCGATGGGAATTACTATGACATCATACGAGCATATTGCGCGCGCTCTTTACAATGAGCTAAGACAGATAATTATAGTTCACTGTTATGGAGTACGCTAGCTGTTAAATGCCTTCATCAAATATTGTATCCAGAGTTACAGTTTACATTACATAATTTCACACGGGCAACGCCGCAGTCGGCCGGCAAGTCTCTATATAAAAAAGAGAACACTGACTGACTGACATGCCAAACTGCAGCACAAACCACTGGACCAAGAATCGTGACCTTTTTGTGTTCTTTCCTCAGATCGTAGGCGGGCACGAATGGTGGGATTTTTCGAAATTCGACCTCTAAGGGGGTGAAAAAGGGGAAAATGTATTTCCGAAGAAACGTCGATAGAGCGTGAACCCGTCGGCCAATCGTTATGATTTTTACTTTAATAGGACCCACATAAAATGCATATCAGCCAATTTAACGATTTTTCGAATTTCAACATTTAAGAGGGTGAAAAGACCTTAAATGTGTTTCCGATGATCTATAGATATATATCGAATCCTTCGGGATAGAGAATTGGTTTACATTTCAAAAGATTACGTAAATACCCAAAAAGTATTTTAAGGGTTTTTTGAAATTAGACCTCCAAGCAGTAAAAAGGGGTAAAATGTGTTTTTTATGAATCGTCTATACCACAGAAACACAACCGACTATCGTCGTGAGTTTTGCTTTAATTGGTTACGAATACAAATATCTACGACTGAACTCTAAGAAGTTTTGAAATTATTTAATTAAGGGTCTGAAAATACGTGAACGTGTTTCCGATTATTCCTCCATATATATCGAACCAATCGAGATATCGAAGTGCTCTGTGATTTAGATTGACGCTGATGTAAATATCTCAATACCGTTAAAATCTATTTTCCGAATTCGGCTTCAAAGAGGTAAAAAATGGGGTAAAATATGTTTTCGATTCACAATCTATACATATCGATCCCCTTTATTTTAATGTAGCGACGTGATTTTTGTTTAAGATAGATGCTTACTCAAATACCTGAAAGTATTTTCTCGAATTTTCGAAATTCGCCACCTAAGGAGGTGAAAAGTGGTGAAATGTGTTTTCAATTAATCGTCTACATATCTTAAGCTCAGCTGGCTATTGTCGTGTTTTTCACACCCACAAGACACCTATAAAGTATTCTAAAACGTGATTCATGGGTTTTTCTAAATCCACTCTCTTAAGAGGTGAAAAGACTTTGAATGTGTTTTAGATAAATCCTCGATATCTATCAAACCTGTCGAGTTGTACAGTTAATTTTTGCTTCAGGATTATGGTTACTGAAATGATCGCAGAACGGTATTTTAGATTTTTCGAAACTCGAACTCTCTGTACTGTGCAGTGGTCACTGTGTTTTTTCAATGAATGATCGATTTTGATTCGACTAAATGAGCTACCGTCGTGATTTGCACTTCAATAGGATACTCATACAAATGTCTGAGATGTAAATTTAAAATATTTCTAAATTCGACACCTAGAAGGGTGAAAAAGCACAAAATTTGTTTCCCATCAATCCATGATATCTATCTAACCAGTAGAGATAATTAGCCTAGGTGTTGTTCGCGTCAGAGTGATGCTTACGTAAGTATTTAAAAATTTATATGTAAGTTGTTCTACTTTATGAGATGACTTGATTATTAAGAACAAAACTATGTTTGTAAACTTTAAAGTCAGACGATTCGAAAAGCAAGTACGACCAGCGAGAAATAACTTATACAGGAGTTTCACTCTACAGTAAGATATCGAGACGTGGTGTTGTACAATATCTATGAGCCCAGTACAAGAATATTTTAATTTTTAAATTAGAATTTATTTTCATTAATTATTTCGACGTTACGTGATGTAGTTGTTTGTTGCTCAGGTCTAAATTTCGGGAGGTTATGGGTTCGAATTTCGTTGAAAACTGCGTGCGAACGTTCAATTTTGACACACAAAAATTAAAAAGGCAGATCGAATTAGTACAATTTACATGTAGTCATTGAAAAGGGGTAAAATGGACTTAGGTCCCTCGACAGCATCAGTTCACATACATAATCTCTCTAACAGTTTGAGGCACCAAATACGTTTCCACGAAACCTTTTCCCACAAAAACTTTCTAATGGAATTAAACATCAAGTAAATATTTTGAAAATACGTAATTGAGAGTACCGTCATCAATGGTTGTGCACAGGATAAATCAGACGTTAATCATTCAATTATCCTCCTACAATAAAGAGTCTGTAATTAGCTCACAACGTCAACATTGATGTGACTATAAATGAGTGCCAGACGAAGTCGCTGTTAGTGGCAGGAACAAACTTAAGACCACTTTTCACGTGGATAGCTATAACTACTTATCCTGTTGCAGAGTTGGTTCAACTAGCCGCTTGGACATTCTAACACTTGATGACTGATGTACCAATATTGTGTACAAAGAGGTTTTTCAAGTAAAGTAAATATGATTAGTTATGAATAATACTCGCGAGCAAAGCCGTGGGGGACTGCTAGTAGAGCATTAAAGTTGTCATGGTCAATTGTAGTAATAGGCCTACATGTTTTAGTATTATAACTAACGTCTAAATACACAACTTCTTTGCTATGATATTCTGTATTTAAATTATTGGACGTGCAGTTTAAAACAATACATAATTACTGACTTCATAGCTTTTCGAAGAAAACACGGTTATAAATATGTTTCAACGAAACACGACTTTATCAGCATTAGTCACACACATGATCTAACAGTTGTCTGGGGCCTTGGTGTTATTTTTACTAATATTCTAAGATTATGACAAAACCTTTACCTTTTGAAAAATTTACGCTCATATTAAAACAAAAATTAATTCTATCGAAATATTTTTCCCTCTATAGTACTTCAATACACTTTCTTTCTTAATGCTTATTATTTTTCATATATAATTTCAACAACTCCTGTACTCCAAAGACACGCTACCCACTGCACACTAGCAGCTTGTGTGAAAGTTGCCTACACAACCTTGTGGCGTCGCAAACATGTGCTGAGAAGAGATAATTGAAGCTTGATAATGATGATTACATTCTGTGCGGCTTTCTGTTACTTTTGGCCGGGAAAACAGCGCGAACTTGTTTCCAGCTCTCGCCTGCTGGTTTTCCTGTTAGTTACGTAACACGACTTGTAACAAGAAACATGTGGTGTAAGAGACACACGTCATGTATTCTGACTGTTCTGGCCTCGTATATTGAAGAGGACGAAGTTCGGCTGCCTGCCACCAGGTGTCAGTCGCATCTAATAAACTGTGAGCACAGACGCTGCCTGCTGATATAAACAATACTAAACAGAGCCGTGTTTACAGGAAGACGAGCTTAAGTAAACCTATGGGGGTGAATTATCTCTCCTACCTCCTTTTCCACACATTTGCATTTCAGAAAGACAGCGGATTATTTGTTGGAAGAAAATGGAGACGATCAAACCGAAAGTGTCAAATCACATTGCTGAAGGTTACAAGGGTATTTTTACTACTGATCACATCCCCCTACCCTATTAGGAATGTCCCCAATATTCCATGACTATTTTTAGCACGACTGTTTCCTGGTCTTTCTACAAAACATGAAGTAACTCATGGCAGATAGCAGATAAGTTACAATGTATCGAGTAAATGCAGAGTAAAAATAGCATTTCACTTTCGTCCGCAGTATGGTCAACCTCCTTCCCAACAACGAATTTCAAAAACATGTCATCAGTCCGGCCTTTGTCTGACCACCCTCTTCCTAATCAAATCAAGGGATTCACAAAAACATTGAAACTGTTCGTTGTCTGGCAATCCTCCTTTCAATTCAGTAGTTTACAAACACGCGCCTTCTGTTCGTCGTCTAGAGGTTCGTTGTCTG